>CP139509.1:186452462-186745056 GCA_021014915.2 Artemisia tridentata subsp. tridentata | reverse complement strand
CCAAACATATCACAGCTGCTAGAGGGGTGTAATAGTTCACCTCGCAAAGAGTAAAACCTGGAAAAAAATGTTCATCTCTTCATTCTTTATCTATTTCCTGATCATTTGACAAAAGGATGAAAGTATGATGCATTGATGGTTATTGATGCACAACACCCCCATATCTTTTGTATAGAGGGCCATTCATATATATCTGGAAAGTTCTATAGGTAACTGAAAGAAACAAACTTTATAATAGTATCTAAAATATTCCAGGCACCACAAGTTAATGCTCACGGTTATGCATATCAAGATACCCGGATTCAGATGTACGCACCTGCTAATTCT
This sequence comes from Artemisia tridentata subsp. tridentata, assembly GCA_021014915.2. Classification (NCBI taxonomy): domain Eukaryota; kingdom Viridiplantae; phylum Streptophyta; class Magnoliopsida; order Asterales; family Asteraceae; genus Artemisia; species Artemisia tridentata. Next base: position 186,744,729 of record CP139509.1, on the reverse strand, counting down.
ATGGAAGAGCAAACTAGGCGATTGTAAGTCCTTTGCATCACCTCATGTATTGTCAATTTGTTCTCTAGTTTACCTCTTGGTCTCTTTTTCCACACACACACACACACACATATGCATATACCTATACAGATAAAGAAAAGTTACTTGTGAGAAGGTTAAATTGCTAATTTTTATGACTGAATCAATATCACTGGACACATAAATAAAGGTGTTTCGAAATTGATAAGGTCTTTAGTCGTTATAAGATAATTTAATTTTGTTACTGCAACTATAAATGATAAATGTCTAAAGAAATTGCTTTAATATGACTAGTTTTTGAGTTTTTTGTTTTGTTTATTTTTTCTTTTTACACGTTATCCTCATACTAACTATTACTTCTGTTTTTATTGTTGCTTTAGATCTCTAAATATTCCACGTGCAACTGAAGAAAGTCTGTCCAGACATTCTATACTTGGCCCAAATGGACTTCGTGGGCAGTGGCAAGCCCCTAGCATTAATGTTGCGGTATCACGATCTTACCTTCCCCTCAATGTATTTTTTTTTCTTTTATATTTTGATTTTGTAATTATAGGGCTCATACTCTTATATGTACGCCAGGTTCGTTATCCAAGCAATATCGATTTGACACCTGTGGTAATCCCAAGGTTAGGTCTTTGCAAAGAAAGAATCTTCATTTCATTATTGTATTTGTACCTTTAAATCTAAAAGTGGCAAAATGGGTGATTCGGATGTGCCAGGTAACATTTAAAACGGATTAATTAATTGGAATGAGTTCTGAGCTTGACTTAGAAACACATTTCTTGATTTGTTAGTATTTGTAATTATATGTAGTGGATTATATATGATTTACGAAAATTATGTTGTTCCAATAATAATATTATCTTTCTAAAAGGATTTAGGAGCTTGATGTGTTAAAAGTATAGATTAGGCAACTTTCGACCACCTTGATGGCTTTCTTTACAAGCTATATTTTTTGCTTTACCCATTTGACCTCTTACAGATAAATCATGACCCATATCGACCGAGTAACTGGGTGAATTTGTGGTCTTTATCCTAACACAATAAAAGGAATTACTAAAACTCAAGCAGTGGTCTCTCAGTATGATTTTTTGTTATTCAGGAGGTACTAATAAAATTGTTGGGGTTTTGGGTTTGCCAGGGAGAATAAGCCGCTTTTATTGGAGAATGGCGTTTCAGTTGAAAAAGTTACTAACAACTTGGGACATGAAAAATCAAGTCTGGAATCAGTTGTTTTACCAAACAATAACAATCAACCGCATGTTGATGAACCTGGTTCCTTGATTTCCTTTGAAGATAAACTAGAATCTCCTGTTCAAGTGGATATTATAAGACAGCCATCCCCACCTCCTGTTCTAGCTGAGGTCCAAGATTTGCTCCCTACAACATCTCCTCTGGTAAATGATACAGGGCCGGGATCTCTAAATTCCACTGACAGTGTCGTTTGTGCTGAATCTCCCCTTGAGTTGCACATTGTGAGATACTCCCGTCGCTCAAATTTAGTACATGTATAGATATATTTGCTTTGTAAGCTGTAATCTTCGAGGGGAAAAAAGACTAACTATGGTTTTCTGCAGTCATCGAAAGTGATGGATCATTTCATGAAGATGGCAAAATCAAACACGGACAAAAATTTAGAGACATGTGGCATCCTTGCCGGGTCACTTGTACGTGCCGTTATTATCACTTATGCCTATTTTTCTCTCAGTTTGTATCTAATTGTGTTTGTTTATTGCTTATAGAAAAACCGAAAGTTCTACGTGACAGCACTCATCATTCCAAAGCAAGAAGCAACAGAGAATTCGGTAGCACCTCATCACCTTGTCCTCCTATGTTTATGTTACCCATGAATGTTGCTGCCAAAGTGATATTGGCATTTGCCTCATTGCAAATGTGGAAATCGTTTTTACTGTCTATTTTATATTGTAGATTAGATAGAGGGTGGAAAATGAGTGGGCTGGGCGGGTTGGCTACTTAACACATTTTGTCCAAAGTTTTCAAGTTTTTTCTATAAATAGTTGGTTTATCAAATATGATCAAAAAATTAATATAATAATAACTTATGCTGTGTGTACGAAATGATTTAGGAGGTTTTATCCATTTATCAAATAAAAGTACACTTAGGGTGATGTTTTCTGCATCACGTATTTTCTTTTATGCTAGGATTTTCATTGCCCATTTGACCTGTTAGAAATATAACATAACCCAAATTGACCCATTCATTCAGAATTGCTATCTCAAAGATTAACCAAAAGCAGTAAGACTTTCTTGTGGTCATGTACTTAACCCAATTTTCTTGGCAGTGTTCGGCTACCAATGAGGAGGAAATTTTTGAAGTACAGGACAAACGATCACTATTCCCCCTTGGATGGATACATGTAAGTCATGATCATGATTACTTAAATTGTTTGCTCATGCATAAATTCTATGACCTTTGAGACTAATAAGGATGTAAACAGCCAGCTGAACATATCAGGCTCCCACAATCAGCCAACTATCTAGGATGTATCAAAGCCCATGAAAAATTGAAAAGTGATAAACTTACATATACCAACAGCTTTACCAGAAAACAATGATCATCTGTGTCTAGGGAAAGTACACCAGACACATGTGATTGTTTACCAACCATTTCTAGAAACACAATGCAAGTAATATATTTTTTTTTTGAAAGGTGCAAGTAATATTTATATATGATGCATGGTCATAATTATTTTTTTTTCTTAAATTCCACATGTTTTATATATATAGTTATACACAAACTATATCAGTTTTATGTAATTAGTTTATAATATATGCTCAACAACAACTACTATACCCAATCCTGTCTGAACAGGGTATAGGGGAGGTAGGATGTAGACAGTCACATCCCTACCCAAGGGTAAAGGGACTGCTTCAAGAATTACCTCCGGCAAGAGTGTGTGGTGTGCAAAAATATGTAGCATGTGTGTGTGTGTGTGCGCGCGCGTGTGTGTGTGTGAATATATGGATAAAAGCATACAAGTATAAAGGCGCAAAAGGCATAGGTGCGGCGCAAAAGGCATAGGTGCATAGAAGCATATAGAGAGTACGTGGGTAACATATAGAGACATGAGAACATATGTAGGCATGGAAGCATACAATCTCAGAAGCATAGAGGCATGGGGGAATTTAAGAAATAAGACTCATAAAAGCGTAAAACATATAAGCTAAAAAAGCATTCTAGCATATAGGCAAAATGTTTGTCCATGGTCATACATAAAAATCCGTAGGTATATCTAGCTAAAGTTCCCTATAGCTTACGCATGGGCAAATATTAGCATATTGGGCTCCTAAGATTGTCTAGGAAGCCTAGAGGCAACTGGCTATGAAATGCTATACCTAAACGCAAGGCAAACATGTACACGTGCAACTAATAGATAATTGCCTAGAAAACCTAGAAGGAAAAACTACCCTGCAACATATTAACCACCTTGACCCTGTACCCATCTATCCTGATTTTAGCTCTCCATATGTTCCTATAATCCTATCTGAATATACATATTTGAATATTTAGGGTGCGTTTAGTTGGAGAAAAAATATCTTAATTTTCTATTTTTAGATTTGTCAAAAAAAAGAGGGAATTAAATTTTCCATAAAACACAGAAAACGCGTTCATATGATATTGTTTTCTATTCTCAAGAAAACAAGGGGTTACAAGGAAAAAAAAAAAAAAGTGTTTTTGTAGTTCCCCTTGTTAAGTTGGGAAATGCAAATTTTGTGTTTTGTAGAGATTTTGATGGGAAACATTTGATTTGAACGCAATCTCTGTTTTCCTTGTTTTGTACAAAACATTTTGTGGAAAACAAGGGTGTTTCCTTTTAACTAAACGCACCTTTAGAATATGCAGATAGGCTATGATTAATTGACATTAATGTTAAGTTACTTAGAAAATTATAACTGATTCGTCTGTACTGTTTATGTACATCCCTGTAATGTCACCTGTTATTGTCATATCTATCGTATTTCAAGAACTATATATATTTGATTAATCATCCTTTTGTTCATCATATTACTAATACTATGTAGAATCATATTTTGTTGTCAAGTTGGCGCGTCATGTTTTAGATACATCCTGATGTTTGATTAATTATTGCAGACACATCCTACACAATCTTGTTTCATGTCATCTATCGATGTTCATACACACTACGCATATCAGGTGACATTCCCTCCATTGACCTTTTTTTCTTTTTTTTTTTTTTTTTTTATAGAACTACGAATAGAACTTGGTCCTGATTTAACCTCTTGAGACCAACTTGTAGTTAAGCAGAGCTTTACTGTAATCTCTAAAGAGTTACTTAGATGCACTTTTTTCAACTGATCATATGTTATTGTATTATCACAATCTGATCATTAATGGTAATAAAACTTCCAGGAGATAGTGTTTCAGTGTACGTTTTTTGTTTAAAGTTTTAATAATATGAAAATCAGTTGTCTCGTGTGTTTGAATCTCATTATTTGATGGAGCTAACAAGGAAAAAAAATCAAAACAGATTTTTATGCGGTTGAAGCACCAAAGTTAAGAAAATGACGATTTAAATTTTCGCCCATTAAAAAGTTCTTTTTTCGTAAATGATAAAAACAAATTGATTTGAATTTATCATATATCTCCACTTATGAAGAATAGAAATGTGGGTTGAAAAGAGCATTAATTAGTCTTATTATTTATTCAGTCCAAAGGGATTAAGTATTTCATTAACCCTGGATTTTTATTTTACGTTAGGGTCTACATTTATGGTTGTTGGAATGTAAGGTTATGGTTACTTCAGAATAATGTTATTATGTCCTTCGCAAAAAGTATTAAATTGTCATATTGTTATGCACACTAGTTTCCATTTAACTATGCGATTCCTGCAACACAAGTATTTTGTTAAGAAGTTGGATATATTACTTAAGCAATACACCTGTCCAATATTAACTGAGGAGATTCTTGTTGATTTTCCAGATTATGCTGCCAGAAGCCATAGCAATTGTCATGGCACCAAGAGACAGTTCAAGGTTAGTATTCTTTGTCAACATACAAATATATATCTTTTTCTTTTGTAGAGGTGGCACGTTGGGTAACAGGTCAAATGGGCCAGTTTAGGTTGGCCGACACTTTGTGTATATTTTAATAATAATAAATAATTAATGGTTTAATCAGTATTACGAAAAAAAATTCTAGTATAATTAATAATGTAAATTGCTGAATAAAACAATTTAGGAGGTTGCATGCATCAAGAAACCTGTTTGACCGCTTCTCCCATTCCTCTTAGCTAACTTATTCATGTGAAAACTTTTACCCTTGTGAGGGAAAGACATCAATCATACTTTAGTAATTGTAATGATTAGAATCCATTTTTCTAAACTAAACGATTTAAGATGTTGTATTCATTAATTGGACATGTTGGCCACTTTATAAACAATGTACAAATACTCACTTTACTCTTAATTCCTGAATTACCATCTTGTGTACAGAAAACATGGTATTTTTCGATTGACAACGCCTGGTGGTATGGGAGTTATAAGAAACTGTCCTCATAGGGGTTTCCATTCACATAACGCACCTTCCGACGGTAGTCCAATTTATAAACAATGTACAGACATATATATAAATCCAAAGTTGGAGTTTGACGTGATTGACTTGCGGCGGTGATATTTGACAGACAAATACCAAAGGGTATTGATAAATTCATTCTCATGCAAATGCTTTGTATATACAGAAAATTACAATGAACAATTTAATTGCCAATCTGAAAATATGAACCAAAGTGATTGTTTGTCTTAGAGTGAAAACCGTGAATGTTTCTTTGAAAAGAAACAATTCCAGTGACCTCTTTAAAGAAGGTTTATCCATGAAGAAGCTTGTAATGTCTCAATATACCTTGTATTACTGTTATTGTTTGTGTATCAATGTAGCATTGAATTGAACATATCAAGGTTTATTATATGCATGACCCTTGCTTGGTAATATATCTTTCATATGGTGATTTATCTCGGTAAACTACAAGTTGAATTGACTTATATTCATTTTCAAGTGAAGTTTGAGACGTGGAAAATTGCAAACAAAAGTATGTGGTATGATCTTCATTGACTGGTCTCGTGGCTTCTTTGGTACTCATGGGTTCATTGTACATTTGACAATGGTTGGTACAAGCTATACACCCTCAAAGCTGTCAAGATCGTCAATGATAGTGACTTGTATTGGTCTTGATATTTGGCATAGGCACACTGACGGAACTAGAATCAGATATGGCCGGATGCACAAATTATTTTGTAAGTATACTAATTAAATAACTTTAGAAACACATTTTGATAGACCGGGTGCATTTAAAAAAAATCAATATTTTTTTTTTTCAAAAATTAACACTACATCAAAAAAATCCAATAGTGTCCTGGTAGCTTGCAGCCTGCAGGAACTTCGTAGGTTCATTCCTTGCATAGACATGTACACTTGTGATGGTGTTTATAGTTCAACTTCCATATCCCAAGAACCTTTCATCTTGTTGAAATAGTATCTCAGAGATGCAAACCTTTCACGAAATAAAAGGGCATTAGTATTGGTATTTTAGTGTAAAATAGATTGCGTTTAATATGCAAATAAGAGTCGACGCTTATTTGGATATTAACGGGACTAACGGGAGTTCCAAGGGGGCGTAGCCCCCTTGGTGGGGGTTCGGGGGCAGTGCCCCCGAGAGAAGCAGGGTCCAGGGGGCAGCGCCCCTGGCTGGGGTTGAGCTGCCAGGTCAGCTGGAAATTTTTTTATTTGGTATAACATTGATATGTTAAAAATTCATTAGAATTTGTTTTTCCACCAAATAATACATATAAAGTTGGTGTGGATTCAGCTGCTCGATTCTGCTGCTAGTTGTAGTTCGTGCTGCTAGTTGATGTGGATTCTGCTGCTAGTTGTAGTTCCTGCTGCTAGTTGATGTAGATTCTGCTGCTAGTTGGTGTGCATTTTGCTGCTAGTTGGTATAATTGTTTTACAGTTATCAGGCCCTTATAAACTGTTTTTAATAACCGTTATATATATTCTCAATTCGGATATAGAATAGATAGGCTGATCAAACAATATATCTTTGATCACGAATTCTGCAAACATACTGACATACAATATCTTGAATCAAATTCGATTTTATCCAATCATAAATTGGTATCCACTCCATTTTATTGATCTGAAAGTGTACTCACACGACTTCGGATTTCTATCGGGTTACAAAACATAACAACAATTAGTCCATAGATCTAGAATCAACCATTCCGCTCGGGCAATCCTGCCATAGACCTTAGCTATAGATGGCTATTTTGACCTTTTTAACTTATGAATGGGTCGGTCCAAGTTATGTTCCACCTCTTAATGGGTCGAATAAAAAGAAAAAATTGCTTACACGAAAACATATTACAGCCTATCACTTAATTTAAAAGTTACATTCTTACTATAGTAACTTCTTTTTTGTAATTATATATAACAAAAGTTATCTTTTCAGAAGTCTTAAAATCATTGGACGTACTGGTCATCAGAAACATAGTTTATTCAAATGGACGGTTCGTGTAATAACTCAAAATGAGTTATTTTGTTGTGCGCGCATCGACTCATACTAATACAAAATTAATGAGCAAATTCTAAAAATGGTCTATTTTTTGCCTGGTTGGTCCAAAAAGTAGTAAAAATAAACATTATCCAAAATATCATTGATAGACCATTAAACTAAGTGACTTCACTAGATTTTTGACATGTGTTTAAAAAGAGAATATTTGGTTGTTGAAGGTTTTTGCAAGATGGATGCCGCTAGACCGTACTTTTTGTCTTTTTGAAAAAAAAAAAAAATTGAAAAAAATATGTTTTTTCTGCTTTTTTTGCAAAAAGTCAAAAAATGATCGCACAAAATTACGGTTTAGCAAAAAAAAAGTAGGTCCCTCACTTGTACTTTTGTGTATTCTATGTTATTTTGCAAAAAAATAAAAAATATATATATATATATATATATATATGGCAAAAAGGTTATTTTATTTATTTATTTATTTATTAAAATTTTTGATTTTTTTTGCAAAAAGACAAAATGCGGTCTCACAAAAAGTATGATCTAGCAAAAAAATGGGGGTCAATCTAGCAAAAAACTACAACTAAATATGCCATTTTTAGACACGTGTTACAAAACTAGTAGAGTCGCACGGTCTGGTAATGACCACTTTTGAAAAATGGTTTTTTTTTTTAACTACTTTTTGAACCAATAAGGGAAAAATGGACCATTTTTTGAAATTTGCTCTAAATTAATAGTCATAAGATCACCTAGGTTGATTATATAAAAGAGCTATTAATCAATCGGTAAATTAATAATTAATATTTTATATATTAATTAGAATTTTATTAATTTATAATTAATTCCTCAATTAACAAACACCTTTCAAACTTCCACTTAATTATTGTACAATGCATAATAAATATATCAAATAAAAGACCAATTTGAAAGAGCTCTTCAAACTTTCACTTTATAAACATTAAAAAATATTTTTTTATATAAATACAAGGTCAGCTTATGATAACACAAACAAATTAAGTCCTCCAAAATTTGATCAAAGAGGGGTTATCGCAATTTTGTGGATGTCGAAGATGTCCTAAACCATCCAGAAGAAAATGTAGTTTCACATATGTTGACTAATGAAAAAAATTATTAAAAGCGTTATTGGAACTGATAAAGATGATATTGTTGATGTTGATGATGAAAGTTCTACCACGGAGCCCCCTTAAAGAAATTAGGCTATGCAAGTTGCAATCAAATTGAATAATTTCTTGTTGACCTATGAGAAAACAACACCGAAAGTTTTTACAACGATACAATGATTAAGAAAATTAGAGACGACATTCAAAGTGGAATTGATTTTAACAAAAAACAAAAGACAACTGAGTCGTTTATTATTATTATTCATGTAATATTAAGTTTGTAACAAATTATTAATTTATATTTTATATGGGGTCTATAGAATTTACAAAAAGTGTATTGTTTTTTAATTTTAGCGAATTATTAATTTAACACCCTATTCTCGAATTGGGACCGTCAAAAAATATCATTTTTGAGAGGTTATTAATTAATCGAGTATTTACTGTATGTAAATGATCTCTCCTCATTTAAGGCTGGATGGCAAGGTAGCCATACTTTCACCATACACCTCAGCGCCACGTCAGCTTTCTCTCTCCTCTCACTTCTCTTCACCTCTCTTCACCTTTTAGTGGGCAAGGAAAATCATCTTCACCTTAACTCTACCTTTCATTAAAATACTCAATTTATACAAATATACCACACTAAATACCCTATACACACTCACAAACTAAATAAAAACAAATAAAACAAAACAAGTGGGGACCATTTTCCTTATTATCCGTATGGTGACCGAAATATGCTTTGGTTTATGTGTGGTGAGCATGAGTTAAGGTGGGAGGCATGGTAATGATGTGTGAGTTTGAGTTAAGGTGAAGGCATCACCTTGCCTTGCCAAGTAGTCTAAAGATGCAAATGTGCCAAGTCTATGATTTGATATATTATATACATATATTTTAAAAATTCTATATGTTTGAAATATTTTTATATTAAAATATTATATTACGTATAAAATGTAATAAAACTTATTAGACCATAAGGTATTTATTTGCGATTGCAAACCACTTTCAATTGATCTTTTATCTACGTAATAATACTCATTATCGCTTACATATTGTCTCATCATAGCATGTGTACCATACCGTTTTTATATTAAGAGTTCGTTGTTGTTTAAATGAATTCCAATATAAAGTTAGCGGCATCCGTGAAGTTATGTCACTAAAAACATAGTATATAACCGATAAACATTGCTAAATATAATTTAATTTACAGGGTAACCTTCATCACAACACGCATGTATTCAGCTTTTATCTATCTAATAACACCTAAAACTTTGATACAAAACTCTTGCATTAAAAAGGAAGCAAGTTATAAATCATATACTCATAACTTTACTTTTTCTGTCTTATTTGAACGTTCTCGTTGTATCTTTTAATTAGAAATCGATATCTCTTCCAAAAAAACTAAACTGAATGAGACAACTCAATGGCCACCCTTAATTTGTGGATTAATACCTACTTTTGGACTAGTAATTAGTACCACATGTCACCACTCTCATCTCCTTCTGCGCGCCCATCTCTTTCCTTGTTTTCTCCATCATCATTTTGTTGGTGTAATTTTTTTTTGGGTTGGTTTCACAAAACTTCATCATCATTGTTTTATTTTCATGAGAATAAAGAACCTTCCTTTCTAATAAGTTTAGCATACGGGGTGCCATATTAGGGCATTGTTTACGGTCCTCCATCTTTTCGAGCTGATCCATAAAGTTGATAAAGATATTAACGTGTCTTCTCTTCTTGATCCGTTTTTTCATTTAATGAGGAGACTCACCGTGGAAAGATATGGATCGAGTGTCTGAAAGTTGTTGCTTTGATAGATGTGATATATATGTTCTTGAGCAAACGAGATCGACATGGGAAAAGGAAAATATATATACGTGCATGCCATCAGAAAAGGAGATGCATACATTTATGTTAATAATATTCGAAGGTAGTCTAGCTCGATCAGATTAAAAGAAGCACAAATCTTTGAAGTTTTCCGTGATCAACTTTAAGGACTCCATTCATCGTTTACATATCAAATTGTTTTGGGCTATTGTGTTTCCAAATGAAGAAGGAATTAAGACAAATGCATCTGAAAACATTAGCCCTTTATTTTTTGATACTTGTATGTGGAATAGGGCTTGGGGCAACACTAATCTTTGCCCTTTACAGCATCCCCTTAAACTCGAAAACGAAGCAAATTTTCTCCTTTCAGGATCCATCTACCAATTTTGAAGAACACTCATCAAGATTTTACCCTATCAATATTCAAAATCAAAACAAAACAGACAGTAATACCCCCACCACCAACACAACCACCGAGCCCAAAAAAGAAGAACCAAAACAGGTGTCAGAACCGCCAAGGCCATCTGTGCCAAGTGCATTTTTACACAGAATGAAAGATGAAGAATTATTTTGGAGAGCATCCATGGTTCCAAGAATACGTAAGACTCCATTCAAGAAGGTACCAAAGGTTGCTTTCATGTTTTTAGTAAGAGGAAGGCTGCCGTTGTCTCCTCTGTGGGCTAGGTTCTTTCGAGGTTATAAAGGATTTTACTCTATTTATGTTCATACTCAACCATATTTTGTCGGTGAAGTTGCTCCAGAACCTATGTTTCAAGGACGAAGAATTCCAAGTGAGGTATGTTACTAACTGATCAAATCTCTTTTCTATGTGACTTAGGTTGTGTTCTCTTTGCTCATGATTTATACATATATATACCACATAAATAAGAGAATAACAACAACCAATTAAAGTTGATAAACATACTCAAATCCTTAAACATATCGACAATTAGACTCCCTAAAGACATATGAAACCCTTTTCATCATTTTGCGGATGCTACATTGTTTGTAAAGTTTCTAATCAGATTTTATTTTTGTTGCAGTTACCAATAATGAAAAAGTAAAAGATTTATTTAGTCGATCATAAGTTAATGTGCACGGTTAATGTTATGCTCTCATAGTCTTATGTATAGAAAAAGAAATATAGATTTCATTATGTATGGGTATTTAATTAGTTGATGCTTCCTACCAATTCATTAAAGAACATAAATGGATTATGGACCCATATTTCTTTTTCAAATCCTTATTTGATGCATATGGTTGGAAGCTTGTAGTTGCCTACTCAACATTAGTTCAAATTTAGCATTGTTTATGAACTTTTGTATTAAATTTGTTGGCATTAGAGGAAGCCACAAAGACTCGACATTAATTTCGTAGATAATGAAATGGACAATCACCATGTTAAATACTAGACTCTTAAACTGCTAAGGATTAATTAGACTTGACTCTTAAATTCTGGAGCCATTTAACTAGAGTTACTGGCAGTATATTTAGCACAAACTGTCTTATGATAAGAAAACACTTGATTCTGTAGCACGAAATAGTTTTAATACGATAAGTTTATATTGCGCCATTATTTATCTTAGGATCAAGAGTATGATAACCAGAGAGTCTACTTGACTACTTCTGACAAACATAGGACGCTAAGCCAATGGGTTTAGCTTATTAATGTATGATAATCTTCCACCAAAACCTACATATTTTCAGTTGCTGGCGTAAGTTTATTGTTTATTAATTCTTCATACTATACTGCCTGAAATTTTGTAAGACTCTTTAGGAAAAAACAAATTTGCACAAATGGATAAACATTCACAATAGTCAAAATTTGAAGAATAAATGCAGTGTTATGCATGATGCAGGTCGTTACGTGGGGAGAAATAAGTATGGTGGAAGCAGAGCGACGCCTATTAGCTAGTGCTTTACTAGACTTCTCAAACGAAAGATTTGTTCTACTTTCAGAAGCATGCATTCCTCTTTACAACTTCTCAACGATCTACCCATATCTTATTAACTCCAGAAAGACATTCGTTGAGTGCTATGATAAGGAAGGACCAGTTGGTCGTGGAAGATATGACCATAACATGGAACCAGTTGTCACATTACAACAATGGAGAAAAGGGTCCCAGTGGTTTGAAGTTGACCGCCACCTAGCGTTGGAGGTCATCTGTGACAAGAAATATTACCCATTGTTTCGAGACTATTGCAAGCCTGCATGTTATTCAGATGAACATTACATCCCAACATTATTGTATATCGAGTTTCCACAGGAAAATTCAGATCGAACGTTGACTTATGTTGACTGGTCTAAAGGTGGACCTCATCCCTACAAGTTTGGAAAATGGGAGGTGACAGTTCCGTTGTTGAAACAAATGCAGAATGGAACCGAGTGTATGTATAATGGAGAACCCACAAGGGTCTGCTTCTTGTTTGCTAGAAAGTTCGTACCGAGTTCATTGTTTAGGTTATTAGAACTTGCTCCCGAAGTCATGCATTTTTGAAGATTATTAAATATGTCAACGAGTTCAATAGTATTCTCTTCTACTTTGGTTTTTGGGTATGCGCTGAAAAAAGAATTAGAGCTGATCAACTCACTCATTCACGATCTATATATATGTTTTTTCATCACAATCAATCAAATTGGTCACACAGTCAAGTAAAAAATGAATCATATGTTATTGAACACACTTCTCAAATAGTAATGATATAGATGACGGTAGTGTTTATATTCAATTTACTTTTATAAACAACCATTGAAAAAGAAAATTGAGGATCATAACATCGTACGTGCTTCTCTCTTGTGATCATCTATCACTATCTGATCACTAAATAAACCATAAATTTGTGCTCACCCAGCAAGCACATCGTGTAGAGTACTGATCGCATCAAATCAGCTCTATTCTTGACCCTTCGTCTCATCAATCCTTGAGCATGTACGTAGTACTTTTTGGTGTTAAAAGCTTTTTGAAGTCATAAAAAACTAAATTCATTGTGGCAATATAAGTGGGGACTTAACGGCAAATGTGGTATCTTAGGCAATATGTAAATGTTTTATGTACTTGCGTGTGTATGTAAAATCAAGCAATGTATTCTCACCCCGAGTATTTCCAAACAAGTATAAAAGAGTAAATATGAGGCTATGAAACCCACCTCAAGTAAGTAGTTTAACGGGAAAGTATAACGTAAATGCAACGAGCAAAATCCTAAACACGACCTAGATAAATAAGTCGTTTTAGAAACGATACGACATGTACTAAATGCATATGAGTTTTATAAAGTTTTATCACCCTTATACACTTGTAGTGAGGTTTTATAAAGTTACGTAAGTCAAAACGTTCAAGAAAACGAAATAAACGCATTTTAGTTCTTAAAAAGCCTTTTTAAAAGTTTGTTGATTTTTGTTAAGTGTTAACTTTAAACGAGCGTATCTCCTTTGTTTCTAGTCCGTTTTTTGTCATTCAACTCTCTAAACGTGGGTAAATATGTCCACTTTCAATAAATCAAGGTCCCGGTTTGTGAAAATATGTTTTAGGCATCGTTTTATGTCAAATTTCACTGACCTGCTGTTTGACAGAAAGTTTTCCCGACTTTGACGGGCTATATCTCACTTGTTTTCTAATGAAATTAGTTCGTTCAAAAGCCTAAGTTGAAGGCTTTTGAATTGTCTTTCCAAAAATGTAGGTCATTTGTTTTAGTTTTAAGCCTATTGTTCCAGAAATCAAAAGTACAAACAGGTGTCAAAGCTGGGAATTTTCAGAAAACATTACTCAACTTCCCGGGGGGGGGGGGGGGGGGGGGGGCGTATCTCCTTCATTACTTATCCTTTAGGGTCGATCCAACTTGCTAAGATTAAGTTAGAGTACAAAAAGATCAAAATGGTCGACTTCTCAAACTACTCTTAAGGTGGTGATAAATACGCTCAAAGTTCAGAACTCATATTCAATGATTGTCAGACACCCAATTTGGGAAAATTTGGTAAAAATAGTGAAAAATTCCGAAAATTATAAATTTCGAATGGGAACTACCTAAGACATGTATCTAGCTAGGTTTGCAAGGATTTTGGCCCAGATTTAGTTTAGAGTGGTTTTTTATGGTGAAGAAGAAGACATACCAAAACTACCAGAATCTAGGGTTTGTAACTTAACCTTAAATCCAATTTCAACACAACAAGACATATAATGGTGATGTAAAATGAAAATGAAATGATAATTAGGAATGTAAATGAGTATGAAAATGAGTTATGAATGCTTACAAAGTGTTGAGGAAGATTGGTGATGTAAAACCCTAAAATTTGGATTCACATTTTTACATCCAATTTGAATTTTTAACATAAGTTGATATTAAGTCATATACATTTAAAACCATATGTTATACACATGAAATGATATAAATCCTAAACTATACATTATAACTTAAATACAAAATAAACCTATATGACCTAAGTTAAAAATATAAATCGGTGCACCCTTTGTTTCTTACACTTTGTGCACGTTTTTTTTCCTTGTGATACTTGAGCCGAAAATGTGATGCCCCCTCTCCTATTTCACACGTCTAAAGAGAGGGTAAGAACAAGTTTAAATGGTCAAATATGTTAACTTAAATAAAGGATTTTGTGGCTCCTTGATCCTAGCTAAAACACACGGTATTCCCAACATAAAATCACACGCCTTTTTGTTTTGTTAATCGACTAGCCTTGTTTTCCAGCCATAGGTTCATGTTGTTAAAACCAAATATGATCAGTAAAGGCAAAATTAATATAGTGTTAAAATCTAAATACCCTAAAAATTTAATGAGAGTCGGAATGGGTTAAAAAGGGTTTAGGTTAGGGTTGTTTCTGTCTCAACTGCATGCTGTCCAGGATTTTGGGTCGTGTTGCAAGGGTCATAAGTTAATGACACAAACGTGTTTTTGCAATATTTTTGAGGCTAAAACTAAATTCAGGATGTGTGCTATCTGGATATCATATTTCATAATTTTTGGAGGTCGGGAGAGTAGTCTTTTGATTTTTGAGAGTTCAAGTGTCAAACTGTATTTTGGATGTCTGAAAATCAGTTGGTGTTTTTGATATTTAGTTTTAAAACCATAAGGAATTAAGAGGTCTCATTTTAAAGGGAAAATTTTTAAGATGTATATGGCTTACTGGAATTTTGGTGGATTTTTATAAAGTGTCGAAATAGGTTCGTTAAGGGAAAACTTTCTGGGTGTCTGTCCAGTTATCTTTCTGGGCAGGTTAGGGAAAACATTTTTGAAAGGGTACTTGCACTTAGTAATAAAATCTGAAAAAAATTAGAGGAAGTACTAGACATATGTAGAAGTCATAGATAAAAATTGTAGAGCCTCAGAAGCTCAGTTGATAGCTGTATAAATTCATAAGATACTGAGTCAGATTTGCATTCTAAACCTAAAATCTGTTTTGACACACTTAAACCTTAACTAGATTAATTATTTATTTGGAACACATATAAAACCTATGTATTGATTGTTAACTCAGTCTAACCGAATTCCATATTCGACTAAACCTATTTTGATATTACATTTATAACCTAATTAAGTTATGCCTTAATTATGAAACCTTAAACCTATGTATTAATCACTTAACTTAAGTAAACCCTAAATATGAAGATGTGATTGATAACAAGCATTAAAAATACGTTATGATATTAAATGAGCGTATAAGTAATATATGATTATAATTCATGTAGATGCGGTGAAGTCGGAGTGATACTCTTTCTTGTGTTCTTTTGCCCTTTTGCTTGCGTTTTATAAGGTACAAATATTCCGCCCTTCTCAGTAAGGATATCTCATGACTTGATTCCTTGATGTTTGATATTCTGATTTATGATTCACTTGATATTCGTTTGGTTGTTTTGTCTAATATGATTCGTTCGTTATCTCCTGTGACTTGAGTATTCGAATCCTTTGGTATTTTATAATCCATTAGATATTATGACTTGTATGAGAAACCTTTTTGAATATATATCTTAATGATGGTTTTGAGAAATACTATTTTTAAAATGATTTCTATGAATACGAGGTAACATCACTTTTTATATGAAGGTTTAATGACTCTTATGAAAACGACTTTTAAAAGAATACTTTCATGAAAACAACATTTAAATAATTTTCATAATTACATAATCTGGTTGTACTATATCCTTAAAGATTGCTCATGACTCATTGTTTCCTGATATTTATTATGCTTTGATCCGTATCTGTTTAGTTATTCGTTTGATTATTCGTTTCATGCTATAATCTATTCATATAGCTATTATCTGAGTTGAATAATTTATAATTATCCCTTATCATTAGATTGCATGTGCTATGCCTATTATGTTGCCCATATTTGTAGCCAGTCATGGGGAGTCCATGGCCTTGCCATTGATGCACCAATGGTATTGACACTATCTGTGGAGGTGGGTTTTTGTCCACAATGTTCCCATTTGTTTATATAGCTGTATATATAGCGCACCTGACCCGTGTTTATTATATGTATGTTTAGTCTAGAACTGGCATATGTATCTCTGTTTTGAAGGGAGCGTATGGATGCATCATAGGTACTTAGTTCAGTTTTGATATATACTTGTGAATGGACTTGAGTGTGTGCAATACACCCCATTTCACTTTTGGTACATCGAGCTAGCTAATCCATATACAATTTGCTATATGTTTTGTTGGGCATTCCCTTTAATATTGTTATCCACTTTATGTTCATTATTATGCTTTGATCCCTTTCATATGTTCCATATTCTGTTTGATATATTGTTTAGCAGGTTCTATTGGATTCATTCGCTTATTCATTTCGTATACGCTTATTACATTTCATTTTTTATATCTGTTCACTGAGCGTTAGCTCAGCCGCATTTTCTTTTCCTGCAATAGGTTGTCAGCGGGATGCTGGCATGAGTGTTGAGAGTAGAAGATAGAGGACCTACCTTTGATTAGATTCCATTATTGGAGTTATGATTGTAGACATTATGCTTTGGATGTGTATTGTATTTAGATTATTGTTTGGATTATATTTCGTAAGTCCTTGTAATTCTTGACTTAGTATTTAATAAGAAGTCTTCCGCTTGCATTATTATGTTCTGATTGACACCATAATGTTACACTTATACCCTTTTCGGGTTGGGGTGTTACGGTTATGGTATCAGAGCTTAGGCTTCGACCTGTAGTACTTTAAGTTATGACCTGTGAAAGATTTGGCCCTTAGGTTTGCACTATAGGAGCTTATGAAACAACCTTTGAGAATTTACCTTAGGATTTTCACTTTGAAGAAACTTAGGTCATGACCGGTGAGGATTGGGTAGACTATAAGACATTTATTTAAGTATCATTGCTTTCACATCACTCTGATTTGTGCCTTACTTTTAGTTAAGCCCTTTTAAGATCACTTTTTCCGGAGATTAGAAACTTATTATTTTGCACAACCTAAGATTTGTGACCGAGTAAGTTTAGAATGCGTTGAGAATTCTGTAGTAATGTTTGACACTATATAAGCCTTATTTTCTAATTCCGACCTTAACCTCTGATTCGTTTGTTAAGCATTTAGATGCCTCTTTGATCATTCTGAGAAGTCTTATGACCATGATGTGTTTGACACATTCTGTGAATTCTCTTGCTTTTGCTAAGCATATTTAAGTCTCCCTACACTATTAGATTTCACCTTACCCATTTCTATTCTTATAAGAAATCTTGTGGTGATTAACCACGGGTATGGGAATGTTTCCCTCACTTTTGAATGACAAGATTCACTCTGCTGATCTGTCTTTCTCTGGAATGTTAAATTCGATATTATTCGGGTATGGATGAGTTGACTAAGCATCAAGATGCTAGCTACTGTCTTACTATACACCTTTGACAATTCGAACATCCTGAATTCTTTTTACCATCCTTCCCGACTGGTTAACCCGTTGTTATCGTTACTACCCTGGAAACTCGT
Source organism: Artemisia tridentata subsp. tridentata (assembly GCA_021014915.2). Classification (NCBI taxonomy): domain Eukaryota; kingdom Viridiplantae; phylum Streptophyta; class Magnoliopsida; order Asterales; family Asteraceae; genus Artemisia; species Artemisia tridentata. The sequence continues at coordinate 186,726,292 of CP139509.1, read as the reverse complement.
ACGTTATTTTCGCGATTGTGAAGTTTTCCTATCACCTATTTTGTACACTGTTGGATGGATCTCACCTTGAGAGTCATTTTGCAATCTGAACTTTTTCGATGTAGTCCCTGAACGAACTACCAAGGTTTCCACCGGAGTGTGAAGTTGATTTGACCTAGTACTGAGAGATTGTTTAGTCACGACTCGAGGTAGAATATGATATCAATAAAGGCATGTTTATATGATGCAAGTATTATGACGCCTGGCCAACGTGATAATAGTTACATCATATAACCTGAACTTATTAGGATCATAGGATGTCTTTGAGAAGTGCCTGAGAACAGTAAGTGGAATGAGTCTGAATTCTATCTGAGTAGAGCGACGTTTTGCCGGATTCTGAAACTCCATATCGCATAGCACCAGTTGAATTGAGAGAACTGAAGGGGCAGCAAAAAGAATTAGGAAGTAGTTTTATTATTTTGAGCGTATCTCCGTGGGGTGCTCCAGTTTTGTTCGCGATGAAGAAGGATGGTAGCATGAGGTGGTATATTGATTACTGGAAGTAGGACCGTATTACAGTTAGAAACCGTTATCCATTACATCGAATCGACAACTTATCTGATCAACTTTAAGATGTAAAGTTTTCTCTAAGACTGATTTAAGGTCTGGATATCATCAGTTGTGTGTAAAGAGCAAGATGTTCCTAGAACTACCTTTCGTACACGTTATGGTCACTATGAGTTTAGTGACGCCAATGGTATTGGCTAATGCTTCGACTGTTTTATGGACTTGATGAATCGTGTCTTTCGTGAGTACTAGGACAAATTTATCATAGTATGACATTTTAGTACATTCAGAGACGAAGTAGAAACATGAGGATCATTTTCGTATTATGTTGGAAACTTTGCGTAAGAAGAAACTTTATATATTCTGGAAGTGTGATATTGGTTGGGACAAGTGGCGTTCTTAGTTGATGATATTATTAAGATCCTGCGAAGATACCAAATCGTCAAGACCGATGACAATTACAGGAGTTAGAACCTTTTTAGTCTTGCAGAAGAATTGTGGAAGATGTTCACGACTGGCGTTACCGTTGACGAAGCTTATGAGAAGAGGAGAGAAGTTTAGTTGGGATTAGAACTGAGTTTGGAAAAGCTAAAACAGAAATTAGCTTCTACTTCCTTACTTACAGGTGGGTACCAATTTTGGGAGGTTTTAAGAAGAGACTCGGTTATGCCCTTATGCAGTACGAGAAGGTTATTTCTTATGCATCAAGACAACTAGAATCGTATGAGGCAAATTATTCAACGCGTAACTTGGAGTTGTCAGTAGTGGTGGTTGTTATTAGGACTTGGATGCATTTATTATATGGCGGATTACTTCTCTATTCACCTTAGTTCTCTGGTGGAAAGGCGGTTAACAAGTTGGCAGAAACCTTTAGGATAGAGATTATTCGGTTACTTAGCACACCTGCAGTGATCATGTCAGAGATTCGCGTTTTACTTCACAATGCTAGAAAAACTACAGAAGGCTTGAGGAATAAGACTCAAGATTGCAAGCTAATGGCAAGTGAATCCTTTCAGACTTATGTATGAACGGAAGTGTAGAACATCTTTTGTAGGAATAAGGTCGGAAGATTGTTTATTAAAAGTCCGGAGTTGATTTTAGAGACGAATAGAACAATTACCGTTGTAGGAGAAGAACTTTGAAATTTCAGACCGGAGATTGTGGATTCTTGGGGTTTCTCCGTATAGAAGTGTTAAACATTCTGGCATATGATGAAGAGTTATTCAGCGATTCGTTAGTCCTTAGGTTCATCCCTAACACTACGTATATTCTATCATTTTCGTTAGGTATTTGGTACGTTCGATAATTCGATATGAGCTTCGTTTGATTGTTTGTATGCTTCTTTGATTCGTTCGGAACCTAAATAGAAATGGCGAGAATTCCTACCGTTAGCATTCCCTTCGTATCTGTCTCATGTTCATAATCATGTTACAGTTCATGTATCTCTTTGAGAAATTATAGCTATCATCTGTTACATGTATGTTTCGGGCCCATTGGATCAGATTCGTTATTATTTGTTTTGCTGGAGAGCCTGAGGCTATCTTAGTTTGTCAAGATCGAGTCATGAGAAACAAAACTATTCCGTTCGTTAAAATTCTTTGGAGAATCATCCGAGTGAGTTAATCATTTTCATTTCTTTTCGTAATTTGGTACGTTTTCGTTTGACCTATCTACTTCAATTTCGCGGACGAAATTTTCTTTTTAGAGGGGAAGAGTTGTAAAACCCTAAAATTTGGATTCACATTTTTACATCCAATTTGATTTTTTAACATAAGTTTGATATTAAGTCATATACATTTAAAACCATATGTTATACACATGAAATGATATAAATCCTAAACTATACATTATAACTTAAATACAAAATAAACCTATATGACCTAAGTTAAAAATATAAATCGGTGCACCCTTTGTTTCCTACACTTTGTGCACGTTTTTTTTTTCCTTGTGATACTTGAGCCGAAAATGTGATGCCCCCTCTCCTATTTCACACGTCTAAAGAGAGGGTAAGAACAAGTTTAAATGGTCAAATATGTTAACTTAAATAAAGGATTTTGTGGCTCCTTGATCCTAGCTAAAACACACGGTATTCCCAACATAAAATCACACGCCTTTTTTCCCCCTCTTTCACACAAACATACGGCATTCATTCTCCCTCCCCATACGAAACCCTAGCGGCCATTATCACCTTGTTAAGCTCTCAAAATCAAGGAAGAAGGAAGGTTTAAAGATTGCTTTGATCGGGTAACGCTTGGGTGTGTTTGTGTCTTTGATTCGTGGGCCTTTGTTCTTGGTTCCATTGCCTCGTTATTCTGCCAAGAAAGTACCATCGGGCTCCTTTGTTTTTCAATCTATTCGACATACATATGACATATAAAATCAGAAGTTAACATGTTAATACAAACTACTATAATCATACGTATAGAAGAACTAACGCCATATAAAATACTATGGAAGTCTTGATAATCATGATATTGAATCTAGTTTCCTTTGATGTCGATTACTCTTTTGCTCCAAGCCCTAATTTGGAATCAATAACAATTAATGTGGCGCATAATTAATAATGAGGGTTAGGGTTTGGGTTTGGTTTTGGTGATTTCATGTGACTTGTTGTTTTGTTAATCGACTAGCCTTGTTTTCCAGCCACAGGTTCATGTTGTTAAAACCTAATACGATCAGTAAAGGCAAAATTAATATAGTGTCAAAATCTAAATACCCTAAAAATTTAATGAGAGTCGGAATGGGTTAAAAAGGGTTTAGGTTAGGGTTGTTTCTGTCTCAACTGCATGCTGTCCAGGATTTTTGGTCGTGTTGCAACAGTCATAAGTTAATAATACAAACGTTTTTTTGCAATATTTTTACGGCTAAAACTAAATTCAGGATGTGTGCTATCTAGATATCAAATTTTATAATTTTTGGAGGTTGGGAGATTAGTCTTTTGATTTTTGGGAGTTCAAGTGTCAAACTATATTTTGGATGTCTGAAAATCAGTTGGTGTTTTTGATATTTAGTTTTAAAACCATAAGGAATTAAGAGGTCTCATTTTAAAGGGAAATATTTTAAGATGTATATGGCTTACTGGAATTTTGGTGGATTTTTATAAAGTGTCGAAATAGGTTCGTTAAGGGAAAACTTTCTGGGTGTCTGTCCAGTTATCTTTCTGGGCAGGTTAGGGAAAACATTTTTGAAAGGGTACTTGCACTTAGTAATAAAATCTGAAAAAAATTAGAGGAAGTACTAGACATATGTAGAAGTCATAGATAAAAATTGTAGAGCCTCAGAAGCTCAGTTGATAGCTGTATAAATTCATAAGATACTGAGTCAGATTTGCATTCTAAACCTAAAATCTGTTTTGACACACTTAAACCTTAACTAGATTAATTATTTATTTGGAACACATATAAAACCTATGTATTGATTGTTAACTCAGTCTAACCGAATTCCATATTCGACTAAACCTATTTTGATATTACATTTATAACCTAATTAAGTTATGCCTTAATTATGAAACCTTAAACCTATGTATTAATCACTTAACTTAAGTAAACCCTAAATATGAAGATGTGATTGATAACAAGCATTAAAAATACGTTATGATATTAAATGAGCGTATAAGTAATATATGATTATAATTCATGTAGATCCGGTGAAGTCGGAGTGATCCTCTTTCTTGTATTCTTTTGCCCTTTTGCTTGCGTTTCATAAGGTACAGATATTCCGCCCTTCTCAGTAAGGGTATCTCATGACTTGATTCCTTGATGTTTGATATTCTGATTTATGATTCACTTGATATTCGTTTGGTTGTTTTGTCTAATATGATTCGTTCGTTATCTCCTGTGACTTGAGTATTCGAATCCTTTGGTATTTTATAATCCATTAGATATTATGACTTGTATGAGAAACCTTTTTGAATATATATCTTAATGATGGTTTTGAGAAATACTATTTTTAAAATGATTTCTATGAATACGAGGTAACATCACTTTTTATATGAAGGTTTAATGACTCTTATGTAACACCCCGTTAATTTTTAAATAGCAGCGGAAGACTTAAACGGGGTATTACCAACTAGATCACAGTCATAAGTATAGATTTTTGATAAAAAAGGAAATTTTATATCATTCAATGAAAACTCAATATTCTGAGATTACATATTCGTTATCAAAAGGGGTAGTAGTTCACAAAAGTGAGGATGAGTTTGAAAAGAATGATATAGTTATTTGAAATAAAGGTGGGTCTTTTCTCCATGCCCGTGCCAACTCCGTGCTTGAGATTTCTTTAATTACCTGAGATAAACATGCTTAAAATGTCAACACAAAGGTTGAGTGAATTCACAGTGTTTAATTTGTAATAGTTTGAACACAAGTTAAATAGTAGTGGAAACAATGATATTGCGGGGGTAATATATAGATAAACAAATATTGCCCTAAGCCTCATGACACGCAAACCTTAACTTGTAGGGGTAATAGTAATAAATAACCCAATCACAGCAATGATGTGGGTGATAAATGCCTTGGTGTAGGAGTTTTGCCATACTCAAATTCGAATAAAGTGCATTTGTCTATCAATCCGGCTAACACTATAGTTATCTATCCGGCTAGTACAAATGGGTCGTAAATTCCAATAGATCTATTCACAAAATTCGCGTTCACTTGCAAGTGATTAATGGTTCATGATATAAGGGACTTTCATTGGCAGGGTGGTAACTTAGGCAATATTACTTAGCAATATCAATCAAGGAAGCATACAGAAAATACTTGTGTTCAGATTTATAGCATGTATCTCCCCACGGGATTTGAAAACATAGTAAAATGTGGGACTATGAACTCACCTTGGTGATATAGTAGTCAAGTAGTGATCAAGTGATGTAAGTGAATAGCTCCGACTTGCGACCTAGAGTAACGTGATATATTTAGAATAATATCAACCCTTTAGTTTTAATATGGGAATTAGTGGACGTGAAAACTATAAGTGAGATCGTGTCGAATTCATGTGACGAGGACGTTTAGAATTTATCAAGGTAGGGACTTTAAGAGGTCACGTTAAATTTATTTAACGTGCGAATATCAAGTTAAATTATCTAGTTTAAATATTTTAAAAGTTAAGTTAAAACCCTTTTTACATCAATTTTCTTATTCGACAGTTTTACACCTTTAAAAATCATACCTTTAGCTTACACCCCACAAGTTTGACAATTTTTACACTTTCGACCCCTTAAAGAAATATTTTACAAATTTAGTCCGAACTTTTGTTTTTGAGAAAGTTAACTCTTATTTTAAAAATGATGCCACTTAATCTCAACATAACCACACGTAATTAGTTTTTCATTTTCAAATATATATCGAATTTGTTTCTGTTACTTCGAAAATTTCATACGAAAAGGTCATGGGCTCGTTAGCCCGCTAGGCCCAAAATGGATTTTTAGAAAGATAGAAGGCATGCGACTGAGCTTAGGTTTAGGGTCGATTCGGGTAGCGTTTAGTATTATTAGACTTGCATGTTTCGACATATTAGTTTACTTTAGTATAAAGATTCGAGTAGTAGCAGAATATATATGTTCCTTACGTGTAGATAAAAAGATATCGAGTCGTTTCTAAGGCGCCTAGGTGGGTTTTTAACATGTTTAAGCTTTTAGTTTCACTTGTCAAGTTCAACTATGTATATACATATATGCGAATGATAATAGAGTTGAACGAGTGTAAGTAAGACAAGGAAAACTTACAACACCTAGAAAGGTGGTGATGAGTTCGAATGGCACGAGAGATTCGAAGACGAGCAACCACTTGGAAACCCTTGCGTGAATGACAACCCACGATCCAAATTTATTACCCACAACCTTCGAATTTGTAATGTAGCCCAAGTAAGCTTTGTTTCCTTCCCCTCTTTAGTTCGATAGTAACTAAGAGTAAGAGTGTGTATATTGTTTTAAGTGTTGTTTGCTTTAGGTGAGAGCAAGGTGAGGGGTGGAGGTCTTTTATAGATGAAATGGGTATGGCTTTTAGAAGTATTTTAATCAAGCATGCATGGCTACTAACCTAAGAAGAATGGTTTGCATGATCTAGTGAGTAGGTCGATCCTTGGTTTTGAGAGCATGGTTGTAAGGTCTTGTCGACATGGGAAGTTAAAATGGTGGCTATGTGGGTGTTCGATGGGACAAAAGAGAAGAGAAAACCATTGACCATGCTTCATGTGATTATTATAATAGAAAGGGTGTAACACCTAAAATCTGAAAACATGTCAAATGACCAAATTGCCCCTGCAAGTTTAAAAACTTATTTAAAAGCTTATAAAGTATCAAACAAGTCCCAAACTTCTGGAAATGAACAAGTTATGATCCCAAGTAATTTTAACAACTTCATTTAACATTTATACAAGTTGTAAAAAATTACTATAATACCCCTACATGAACCGTATATTATTTATGTATATTAATATGTATTGTTAATTATGGATAAATAAGGAAAGTATGGGATAAATCAATCAAGATACTTGGTCCAACCCATATCACGAAATTTCTGGTCATTCCCCCTCCTTAGACTCGGTCTTACCAGTTTTAAATCAATCAACATCTTATTTTTGTAAAACCCTAATTTCCGAGAAACAAAAACACACACACAAAATTCTATAGCCTCCATTCGACATTCCAAGAACTCTAGAGCATTTTTCTGGGTTAGATCATCATCTAAAGGAGCTAAGAAAAATACCTTTCGAATTGTTTGAAGCTTGGTTCGACCTTGGGGAATTGTTTCATTGTCGCTAGTCTAAAAAGAGGTATGGATCGAAATAATTCATGCGACCTTCTAAAAATTCGTTTCTTATTTTTCTCATGTTCCTTGTATCATACGTGATCCATGAAAAATAGATTTGAGGCTGTTCTTGGCTGGATTCGAGTTTTGTGGATTTTTGTTCTTGTCGCGCCTAGTTTTAAGGTAATCTCTAAATAAATTTGATCGAGCTGTATAAAATTCGTTCATGATTTTTCTCATGATCCTCATATCGTGTATACTCTGGGAAAAATTTTGGAAAGGTTGTGGAGAAGCTTTTGGAGTCGTTTTGGATTTTTGGTTCGATTTTCTTATACGCGTAGGACACAATTGGTGCAGCCCTTTTCGCACGTTCAAATCTTGGTTTGGTATTTTTCTCAGGTCCCTTACATCATATGAACATCATATAAAATGATAAAATCGATCCATGCATACTCTATGAATTATTTGTGAATTGAATCTTAAAAACGTGTATAAAACCTAAATAATTCAATCCCAATTTTTGAGGCTTCATATTTATTTTATTTGGACTCTATACAATCATAATAGACCTGTAAAAATGGTACTTCGAATTATTAAGGCCTAAAACAATTATTTTTGAATTATGTCTAAGTCGGCTAATAAGAGAAAAAGGAAGAAAATGGAATGCGACTTGGGGTTTGTGAACTAGGGTTTGTTTTGATGTAAATTAATGATATTAAATGATGGCATAATGATTTGGTGATGATTGGTATTTTTAGGGTTAGGGTTTTTATTAATAAAAGTGTTATACGAATTGAATTAAAATAGAAGGGGGTGTTTTGTAAATTATAAAACTTGTGGGTTATTTTTAGAACATTACTTGGGACATATATAATTCATATAAAATGAAATAGGAGGGCCTCTTGTGTAAATTTTATATTTAAAAGGTTTAATTTGTTAATTAAGTAAAGTTAAATTCAATTTTGGAAATAATTAAAATAGAGGGACTAAATATGTAAATTCTGGAAACTTAGGGCTGATTTGAGTAATAAAATATATTCAAGGGGTTATGTGTCATTTTGGTAATTTAACGGCTTAATATGTAACTGTTTATAATTAAGGGTTGAAATTGTGAAGTAAAGGGGCTTAATATGTAACTTTGATAACTTGAGGGACTTGATGTGTAAATTATGAATAATTGAAGGTTCATTAGTATAACTTATTAAAATAAGTACTCATTGTGTAAAGTTGATAAATGAAGGGTTTAATGTGTAACTATGAATGTTGAAAGGGTTAAAATGTAACTTTCGTAATAAAGGGGTGTAAAGTGTAAATTGTGAAACCCTAAGGACTAAAGGTGTAATTCTGATCAAAGATATTTCATTTCCAAATAATAATGATTTAAACAAGTTATCCTATCCAATACTTCTAAATATGGAAACTTTCTATATAAGGAAACTTTCTAAAAATGGAAACTTACTAAATATGGAAACCGACCAAAAATGGAATGTTACTTAAAATGGAAAGGCAGTTAATTAAGAATGAATTGTAATTCCCTTCTACTCCTTTAGGTGTGAAGAAGGAGAGACTTTGAGCTATTCCCTATTTCTGTGCTTTGTTCTGTTTGTGCTTTCGTCATAAGGTACAGATACTCTGCCTTTTTCAGTAAGGGTTCTTATATTCTATACATTGATTTTGAGTTATGATTCAGTTAAGATTTCCCAAGCCATTGCTATGTTCCCTTCGAGTGAACCTTTGATATTCCTCTTGATTATGATCTGAGCTTCGTATATCTGACCTATGCCTTTGCCAAGTTGCTCTAAAGTTCTGAACTATCCTTGTGAGAAACTAAGATTTTGAAATGGTTTACTAAACTAAGGTTTTGAACTACTTGTTTTGAACTATCTTTTACGAAGACTATTTTAATGATTATCTTTATGAAACCAATTTAAAGACCATTTTAATTAAATACCTTGATTAAGCTTTCTAAAATGAATCTGTTGAATAAAGACTTTGAAGATGGACCCTTTGATACAGACTTTGAACTTTAATTATGATTCCCCCTGTTTTTAAAACTATGATATGAACTTTGGAAGACCTTGGTGAACCACTCTATTATGAACTATTCGATATGAACCCTTTTCTATGGACCTTGTGATATGATTTTGAGATGCACCTTTTGATATATGATCTTTTGTGATGACTTTGAGACCTGACTCTTAGTTTGATACCCAAGCCATTTTATGTTACCTAGCCAGGAAGGTAACCTGGCCATGTCTGTGATGCACCACTGGCATGACTCCCGTGTGGGGGAGTGATTTCTCACACCGTCCCTTTTATGATTATCTGCCATGGCTACTATGATTTTGGGATGACTTTGAGTTTGGGGCGTATGGGTTGCAATCCTAGATTTGTATGTTTAGTGGATTTAATTCTGACTTTGAGTTATGACTTTGAGGTGACTGGTACTGTGTGCAATACATGCCTTTCACACCCCTGGGAGCTGATCACTCCACTATTATGATACATGAGGACACCCCTCATATTATCTGGTTGCCTGAGAGGTATCCCCTCTGATTGTGAGATTATGACTTTGAGATTATGATGTTGAGATTATGACTTTGAGTTTCTGGGCTCGTGGTAGATGACTGTCCTATATTTCCTTTATTACTCTTTTGCTTTGATTATACCTTATGACATTCCCTGTACTTCACTATATTCTGTTTCGTTATCTTTGCTTGTATTATGTATCTGTTCACTGAGCTTTGTAAGCTCAGCCGCACGTTTTCTTTTCGTGTGCGGCAGGTTTTAGTTGGAAGATGGGTATGAGTGAAGAGACTTTTGGACTTAGAAGACTTGATAATTATTTTGGCCTAGAGACGATTGGAAGTTACTACATTGTTAGAATTGTATTCGCTTTTGTAACCTTGAAATTTCAGTATTTCTTCTGTAACCTTTGAGAATCTTTGTATTACTTTTGAATGTATGCTTTGTTATATCTGATATGAAACCATTTGCGTGACATCTTTACCCTTGTCGGGTTGGGGTGTTACAATTATGGTATCAGAGAGACAGGCTGCGATTTCGTAATACATTTACCCTTGACCTGTGTAAGTTAGGACTACTAAGCTTTCCCTGTAGGCGCTCGTAAGTCAACCTTTGAAAATTGCTTTGGGATTTCCCATAGGAACCTAAGTTTTGACCGGTGAGAAATGGGTAGACTATAAGGCATTCGTTTAAGCACCTTTGCTTCCGCATCACTCTGATTCGTTCCTTGCTTTTGGTTAGATCCTGTTGATACCACTTCTGGAAAGCGAAAGCTTATGCTTTGCACCACCTAAGTTTTGAACCTGATTAAATCTTGAAGAGATTGAGAATTACATAATGGCCTGACACTAATTGATCCTTATCTTCAAATCCCTTTTGTTAATCATTCTGATAATGACCCGCATTTCACTCTGATTCTTTTGTTAATCACTTTGACGCCTCTTCAGGCATTCCGAGAACCTCTATGGCGATGACGTACTGGATATGTTTTGCTATTTGATAAGTATCTATGAAGTTTCCGACACTATTGATTTCGTTTTACCTATCTCTATCCTTATAAGAAGTCTTGTGGTGTGTAACCACGAGTATAAGAATGTTTCCCCCCCTCACTGTTGAATGATAAAGCTATGATTTGCGAACAGTCTTTCTTTGAATAGTTAACTTCGATTTTATTCCGACAAGGAAATTATGGAATGATCAGTCAAGTATTGACAACTACCCTTCTATGTCTCACCTTTGGCGTTTGCAACAATTTTGAGCTTCCGACTATGATTACCAATTGTCAAACCCTTTGCTATCTCTATTACTCTGGAGACGCGTGTATTACTTTCACCGCTATGAAGTTTTCCTATAAACCATTTAGTACACCAATGAATGAACCTCATCGTAGAAGCCTTTTGGCACCTTGAGTTTCTGAACATGAACCTTGTATTGAACGTTAATTGCCACCTGAACTTTGATTATAATCCCTGTTGGACCACCAAGTTTTTCCACCGGAGTATGAAGTAAGATTTGACATGATACCGAGAGATTCTAGTCACTAAACGAAGATGTCTTTCGGATCATACCTATTGACTGGAACAACCGGGAAGAGCAGCAACCGAAGACCAGGAAGTGAGTTTACTTAAGTGTATCTTCTGGGCAGGTGTTAGTTTCGTTCGCGATAAAGATGATTGATGACTGGAGATATGTATGGGAGCTGAACCGTATTGCTGTAGGAGCCAATATTCCTCCACCCTGGAACGATTATGTATTTTGTTTAAATTCAGAGCGCGAAGTTTCCTTTCTGATGAATTGATACTATTCTTGAAATCGCCTTCCGTATTCGTAAACGACCGCCATGACGGTTAATGACACTAATAGTATTAGCTAAAGCTCCGACGAGCTTGGTGAATTTGATAGATGATATTTTCCATGAGTACTGGGCATATGGTCATTGTATGACTTAATGGTACATGCGGAGACGAAGAAGAACATGAAAATCATTTTGCACCTTGTTAGAGATTTGAGGATCAATTGTGTATTCTGAGAGATTGATGTTGTTGAGACAATGGTGTTCCTTGCCTGACCTGGAGTTGACGACAATGGAGACCTACCCCGAAGAGTGGAGACATTCCTTACAAGACAGAAGTGTTGGCGATGCAGAAGAAGAAATTCTAGTCAAGATGGCGAACCTGGAGCTGATGAAGACATACAGTCCCACTTCCCTATTCATCTTAGTTGTACTGAGATGAATTGAGAGCGGAAGCAGACTGAGGATGGAGAGATTTAAAGACCGTGCCAGAAATCCACGTTGCTCCATCACATTCCAAGAAGAGTTGCAGGAGGCTCGACGAACCAGACACAAGTTCCTGATTTTGGTTTCACTTCCCAACGGATGGACAGCCGAAGACAGATCAACCGGACTTGAAGAGATTAGATGTGTTAAATGAGCAGATTTTGAAACAGACCCTCTATACTTGGAATAATTGATTCTATGAAGGCAGAAGTTTGGCGACTAACTTTCATTTCCGTTGACCCTTTTAAGTTTCGTTATCTAGTATCAAGTTCCTCTTATGATTTAAGTTCCCTAGAAGCACTTCTGTTCGTGTTGACCTTTCGTATGATTCGGTGATAACCTTGTTTTGAGAGATTTTGGCAACTCGTGGAAGACATGATGCTTGTGACGGCGTACCCCACTTCTGCTAGACAATCTGGGATTTGATACTCTTGCGAATAGTGTTGTTTTCTCTCTTGACTATGGCATTCGTTTTTGTTGACCTCTGAGACTGTAGAAGTACTAGGTGGATTTAGATAAGTTGTGTTGTTCACGACTTGAGATAAAGTATGACCATCATGGGAGCATATTTATATGACGCTAGTATTATGACGCCTGATCAACGTGATAATACTTACATCATATAACGTGCACTTGTTGTGGGCATAGGATATTTCGAGGAGTGCCTTAGAACCTTAGAAATTTCTGTTATCTGTTTGAGATCATCCGCGTTAGTGAAACTTTGGATTCCTTCTACCTATCCAGGTAATCTGTTGTCTTTGATGTTCGACTTGATACGTTTGGATGCTCGACGAGCGTTTTGCTGATCTCTGCACTTCCGATAATGATCTTAGATTCTATTATAAGGCCTTCTGCCATTTGATGATGTCTAACGATATGCTTCCTGTCTGTATGGATTCAATCTGTTCTGCTATGTATACGTTCCGCATTCATTAAATCTGTTCATTTTGATCTGCTATGAGTTAAGATATGAGATTTTGGATTCTGAGAAAACAAGACCTGTTTGTTTGTGAGAACACCTTTGGAAGGCTCTTTTGAAGCCGAGACTATTTGAAAAGCTGAAGAGTTACTTTTGCACCACCTCATGGTTGCTACGATTCGATGTATTCTCATTTAATTCGATGTTAACCCTACGTCCTGTTTGTACCTCTTCCTAGAAAATTTGATTATCATCCGTATATTGGTACGTTATCAATTGGATTCAAACTCAGCATAATGTGTCTCTGTTTTGTTTCGATCCTTTCCATCTCTGATTCCTTGCAAATTTCGAGGACGAAAATTTTCTTTTAGAGGGGAAGAAGTTGTAACACCTAAAATCTGAAAACATGTCAAATGACCAAATTGCCCCTGCAAGTTTAAAAACTTATTTAAAAGCTTATAAAGTATCAAACAAATCCCAAACTTCTGGAAATGAACAAGTTATGATCCCAAGTAATTTTAACAACTTCATTTAACATTTATACAAGTTGTAAAAAATTACTATAATACCCCTACATGAACCGTATATTATTTATGTATATTAATATGTATTGTTAATTATGGATAAATAAGGAAAGTATGGGATAAATCAATCAAGATACTTGGTCCAACCCATATCACGAAATTTCTGGTCATTCCCCCTCCTTAGACTCGGTCTTACCAGTTTTAAATCAATCAACATCTTATTTTTGTAAAACCCTAATTTCCGAGAAACAAAAACACACACACAAAATTCTATAGCCTCCATTCGACATTCCAAGAACTCTAGAGCATTTTTCTGGGTTAGATCATCATCTAAAGGAGCTAAGAAAAATACCTTTCGAATTGTTTGAAGCTTGGTTCGACCTTGGGGAATTGTTTCATTGTCGCTAGTCTAAAAAGAGGTATGGATCGAAATAATTCATGCGACCTTCTAAAAATTCGTTTCTTATTTTTCTCATGTTCCTTGTATCATACGTGATCCATGAAAAATAGATTTGAGGCTGTTCTTGGCTGGATTCGAGTTTTGTGGATTTTTGTTCTTGTCGCGCCTAGTTTTAAGGTAATCTCTAAATAAATTTGATCGAGCTGTATAAAATTCGTTCATGATTTTTCTCATGATCCTCATATCGTGTATACTCTGGGAAAAATTTTGGAAAGGTTGTGGAGAAGCTTTTGGAGTCGTTTTGGATTTTTGGTTCGATTTTCTTATACGCGTAGGACACAATTGGTGCAGCCCTTTTCGCACGTTCAAATCTTGGTTTGGTATTTTTCTCAGGTCCCTTACATCATATGAACATCATATAAAATGATAAAATCGATCCATGCATACTCTATGAATTATTTGTGAATTGAATCTTAAAAACGTGTATAAAACCTAAATAATTCAATCCCAATTTTTGAGGCTTCATATTTATTTTATTTGGACTCTATACAATCATAATAGACCTGTAAAAATGGTACTTCGAATTATTAAGGCCTAAAACAATTATTTTTGAATTATGTCTAAGTCGGCTAATAAGAGAAAAAGGAAGAAAATGGAATGCGACTTGGGGTTTGTGAACTAGGGTTTGTTTTGATGTAAATTAATGATATTAAATGATGGCATAATGATTTGGTGATGATTGGTATTTTTAGGGTTAGGGTTTTTATTAATAAAAGTGTTATACGAATTGAATTAAAATAGAAGGGGGTGTTTTGTAAATTATAAAACTTGTGGGTTATTTTTAGAACATTACTTGGGACATATATAATTCGTATAAAATGAAATAGGAGGGCCTCTTGTGTAAATTTTATATTTAAAAGGTTTAATTTGTTAATTAAGTAAAGTTAAATTCAATTTTGGAAATAATTAAAATAGAGGGACTAAATATGTAAATTCTGGAAACTTAGGGCTGATTTGAGTAATAAAATATATTCAAGGGGTTATGTGTCATTTTGGTAATTTAACGGCTTAATATGTAACTGTTTATAATTAAGGGTTGAAATTGTGAAGTAAAGGGGCTTAATATGTAACTTTGATAACTTGAGGGACTTGATGTGTAAATTATGAATAATTGAAGGTTCATTAGTATAACTTATTAAAATAAGTACTCATTGTGTAAAGTTGATAAATGAAGGGTTTAATGTGTAACTATGAATGTTGAAAGGGTTAAAATGTAACTTTCGTAATAAAGGGGTGTAAAGTGTAAATTGTGAAACCCTAAGGACTAAAGGTGTAATTCTGATCAAAGATATTTCATTTCCAAATAATAATGATTTAAACAAGTTATCCTATCCAATACTTCTAAATATGGAAACTTTCTATATAAGGAAACTTTCTAAAAATGGAAACTTACTAAATATGGAAACCGACCAAAAATGGAATGTTACTTAAAATGGAAAGGCAGTTAATTAAGAATGAATTGTAATTCCCTTCTACTCCTTTAGGTGTGAAGAAGGAGAGACTTTGAGCTATTCCCTATTTCTGTGCTTTGTTCTGTTTGTGCTTTCGTCATAAGGTACAGATACTCTGCCTTTTTCAGTAAGGGTTCTTATATTCTATACATTGATTTTGAGTTATGATTCAGTTAAGATTTCCCAAGCCATTGCTATGTTCCCTTCGAGTGAACCTTTGATATTCCTCTTGATTATGATCTGAGCTTCGTATATCTGACCTATGCCTTTGCCAAGTTGCTCTAAAGTTCTGAACTATCCTTGTGAGAAACTAAGATTTTGAAATGGTTTACTAAACTAAGGTTTTGAACTACTTGTTTTGAACTATCTTTTACGAAGACTATTTTAATGATTATCTTTATGAAACCAATTTAAAGACCATTTTAATTAAATACCTTGATTAAGCTTTCTAAAATGAATCTGTTGAATAAAGACTTTGAAGATGGACCCTTTGATACAGACTTTGAACTTTAATTATGATTCCCTCTGTTTTTAAAACTATGATATGAACTTTGGAAGACCTTGGTGAACCACTCTATTATGAACTATTCGATATGAACCCTTTTCTATGGACCTTGTGATATGATTTTGAGATGCACCTTTTGATATATGATCTTTTGTGATGACTTTGAGACCTGACTCTTAGTTTGATACCCGAGCCATTTTATGTTACCTAGCCAGGAAGGTAACCTGGCCATGTCTGTGATGCACCACTGGCATGACTCCCGTGTGGGGGAGTGATTTCTCACACCGTCCCTTTTATGATTATCTGCCATGGCTACTATGATTTTGGGATGACTTTGAGTTTGGGGCGTATGGGTTGCAATCCTAGATTTGTATGTTTAGTGGATTTAACTATGACTTTGAGTTATGACTTTGAGGTGACTGGTACTGTGTGCAATACATGCCTTTCACACCCCTGGGAGCTGATCACTCCACTATTATGATACATGAGGACACCCCTCATATTATCTGGTTGCCTGAGAGGTATCCCCTCTGATTGTGAGATTATGACTTTGAGATTATGATGTTGAGATTATGACTTTGAGTTTCTGGGCTCGTGGTAGATGACTGTCCTATATTTCCTTTATTACTCTTTTGCTTTGATTATACCTTATGACATTCCCTGTACTTCACTATATTCTGTTTCGTTATCTTTGCTTGTATTATGTATCTGTTCACTGAGCTTTGTAAGCTCAGCCGCACGTTTTCTTTTCGTGTGCGGCAGGTTTTAGTTGGAAGATGGGTATGAGTGAAGAGACTTTTGGACTTAGAAGACTTGATAATTATTTTGGCCTAGAGACGATTGGAAGTTACTACATTGTTAGAATTGTATTCGCTTTTGTAACCTTGAAATTTCAGTATTTCTTCTGTAACCTTTGAGAATCTTTGTATTACTTTTGAATGTATGCTTTGTTATATCTGATATGAAACCATTTGTGTGACATCTTTACCCTTGTCGGGTTGGGGTGTTACAAAGGGAGTAGGAAGTATGGGGTTGTTGGGGTTAAAGGAACACTAAGTCCATTGGTTAACAATAATTCTAAAAGTTAGTATGGAATTATCCTTTGTTTAATGTGTAGGCTAGGTTTTAGGAGAGGGCTTGACTTGTGTTTGGGTGGTCTTTCACGTTAGCAGGGAAAACAAGGAGCAAAAGAAAGTGTGCTATGCTTCTATGTTAGGTCTAGTCGAATGGTAGCAAACACAAGAAGAGAGTAGACTAAACTTTGTAGTTTGTATCAAATGAAATTTGGTTTGAATCCTTGTGTGTTTCGTGGCTGGTTCGGTGCAAGAGAAAGAAAGGAAATGGGCTTGGGGTTCTTGTGGTTCGGCCCAGCAGTAAAAAAAGAATTAATAGAACTTGGTTGTGGTGGTATTTAATCCGACGAGAAGTAAAGAAAATATATTAAGTATAATTAGTTAAGTTGTAATGTGTAAACATACTTGGTGAAATACTTAATGACTTTCGTGTATTCGTCCATGGATATAGATGGTGTAACAATTTGTATTATTCGTGTGACTTTCATGGTCGGTACGCAAGTGAGCTATTCAGGGGAATTCAAGTCATTGGGGTATTCTGGTGATCGTTGTCATGTGCACATACATATATCTTAAAAAAAATATAACCCGTATAAAAGGCTAATTATCATAATATGAGATTTTTAAATGTTTAATATTATTAATGACAAGGGATTTTTACGAGGTATTACAGTACCCACCCGTTAGACTGGATTCGTCCCGAATCCTAAAGTGTAGTAGTTGTTGGAGTTGTTTTATCGAACAAGTGGGGGTATTTTGAACGGATTACATCTTCGCGTTCCCACGTGTATTCCGGTCCTCTATTAGAGTTCCATCTAACTTTGACTATGGGGATACGGCTTTGTTTTAATTGCTTGACATCTTCATCCAAAATTTCCATTGGTTCCTCGACGAAATTTAGCTTATCGTTGAGTCGAATTTCTTTCAAGGGTACGACCAAGGTTTCGTCAGACAAACACTTCTTCAGGTTTGATACGTGAAATGTACTGTGTACTCTACTTAGCTCTTCAGGAAGTTCGAGTTTGTAAGCCACAGGACCAATCCTTTCTAGGATCTTGAATGGTCCAACGTATCGAGGGTTTAACTTCCCACGCTTCCCAAATCTAATCATACCTTTCCAAGGTGATACTTTTAACATGACTCGATCGCCGACTTGAAACTCCATAGGTTTCCTTCTCACATCGGCATAACTCTTTTGTCGATCTCGGGCGGCTTGTAAACGTTGCTTGATTTGGACAATCTTTTCGGTGGTTTCATGAATGAGTTCTGGTCCTGAAATATGCACGTCCCCAACTTCTGTCCAACAGATGGGTGAACGACATTTTCTACCATAAAGTGCTTCAAATGGAGCAGCTTTAATGCTAGCATGATAACTATTGTTGTACGAAAATTCTGCTAATGGCAAGTGTTTATCCCAACCTTTTCCAAAATCGATCACGCATGCTCGAAGCATGTCTTCCAAGGTCTGAATAGTTCTCTCACTTTGACCATCAGTTTGGGGGTGATAAGCGGTGCTCATATCTAATTGGGTATTCAAAGCTTTCTGCAACGACTGCCAAAACCTAGACGTGAAACGACTATCTCGATCTGAGATGATGGAAACCGGCACACCATGCCGTGAAACTATTTCCTTCAAATATAATCGTGCAAGAGTATTCATGTCGTCAGTTTCTTTGATTGCTAAGAAATGTGCGGATTTAGTGAGGCGATCAACAATGACCCAAATGGTGTCGAGTCCACCCGATGTCTTAGGTAGCTTTGTGATAAAGTCCATTGTGATCCTTTCCCATTTCCATGTCGGAATTTCCGGTTGTGTCAACATTCCGAACGGCCTTTGGTGTTCTGCCTTTACTCTAGCACATGTTAAACATTTTCCGACATACATAGCGATGTCGGCCTTCATGTTTGGCCACCAATACAACTTCTTGAGATCCTGATACATCTTATCAGATCCCGGATGAATGGAATACTTCGTCTTGTGGGATTCGTGCATGATAAGATCACGCATTCCTCCGTGAAGTGGAATCCATGCTCTGTCGCCGAAACACAACGTATCGTCTTGTTTTCTCACAAAGCCGTTCTCGATCTCCGACATCCTATGAATTCTCTCATTCGGTCTGTTTTCTTCCTTCAGGGCTTCGGCCTGAGCTTCCAAAATCTTTGCCGGCAATGGTGAATTAATTGTCATTCCCAATGATCTGACTCTAAGGGGTTTGATTCGTTCCTTTCGGCTTAAGGCATCAGCCACAACATTTGCCTTTCCAGGATGATAACGAATCTCACAATCATAATCACTAAGTAATTCTAACCATCGGCGTTGTCGCATGTTTAACTCCTTCTGATCTAAAATGTGTTGAAGACTTTTGTGATCGGTATATACCGTGCACTTGGTGCCATACAAATAGTGTATCCACATCTTAAGAGCGAATACTATTGCTCCTAATTCGAGATCATGAGTGGTGTAGTTCTTTTCGTGGGTTTTCAGTTGCCGAGAGGCATATGAAATAACTCTGTTCCTTTGCATTAAAACGGCGCCTAGGCCTTGAATGGATGCGTCGCAATAAACCACGAAGTCTTCTCTTCCTTCAGGTAATGCTAATATTGGTGCTTCGCAAAGTTTCTGCTTCAAGAGTTGAAAAGATGACTCTTGTTTCTCTCCCCATTCAAACTTCTTCTTCTTTTGGGTCAACTCTGTCAAAGATTTAGCGATTTTTGAGAATCCCTCGATAAATCTCCGATAGTACCCGGCAAGTCCTAAGAATTGCCATATCTCTGTGGGGTTCGTGGGGGACGCCCAATCTTTCACTGCTACGATCTTGGCGGGGTCAACGTGAATGCCTTTGTTGTCAATCACATGTCCTAGGAACTGTACTTTTTCGATCCAAAAATCACACTTGGAGAATTTAGCGTACAACTCCTCCTTCTTAAGCAGTTCTAGAATGGCCTTCAAATGTTCAGCGTGCTCTTCTTTGCTGCGGGAGTAGATGAGGATATCATCAATAAATACGATCACGAACTTGTCCAAGTATGGCTTGCACACTCAGTTCATTAGGTCTATAAACACAGCCGGTGCGTTCGTCAGACCAAATGGCATCACTTGGAACTCATAGTGCCCGTATCGTGTACGAAAAGCGGTCTTCGGTATATCTCCCTCTTTAACTCTCAATTGATGGTACCCTGACCTTAAATCAATCTTCGAGTATACACTCGACCCTTGCAGTTGATCAAACAGGTCGTCGATTCTAGGCAGCGGGTATCGGTTCTTCACGGTAAGCTTGTTCAATTCACGATAATCGATGCACAGCCGAAAGGACCCATCCTTCTTCTTAACAAACAGTACCAGAGCTCCCCATGGCGAAGAACTCGGGCGTATAAATCCTTTATCTGACAATTCTTGCAATTGTTCAGACAATTCTTTCATCTCGGATGGTGCCAACCTATAAGGTGCTCGTGCCACTGGTGCTGCTCCTGGCACTAGCTCGATCTGAAATTCTACTTGTCGGGTTGGCGGAAGACCAGGCAAGTCTTCGGGAAATACTTCAGGAAAATCCTTAACTATCGGTACATCTTCTAGTCGCTTCTCCTCCGACTTCTTCTCGGTTACTTGCGCCAAAAATGCAAGACATCCTCGGTCGATATACTTCATCGTTTTGAAACATGATATGATACTCAGTCGAGTCTTACTCCGTTCGCCACGGACTATTAAAGTTTCTCCTTCACATGGGATGTGAACAACTTTCTCGTCGCATATGATTCTAGCGTGGTTCTTGGATAACCAATCCATGCCGATGACTACGTCAAAACTACCAAGTTGAATGGGCATGAGGTCTATGTCGAATGGTTGGTTTAGTAAAAGCAAGGTGCAACTTTGAATCACGATGTAGTTTTTACTAGTTTTCCGTCAGCTAGTTCTATTTTGTAGGTGGTGTTCAATTTAGTCGGGGTAATATCAAGTAGAGATGCAAATGAAGTAGACACAAAACTTCTGTCGGCTCCAGAATCAAATAAAACTTTAGCAAGGTGATTATTAAGGGGAAACGTACCCGTCACAACATCGGGATCTTGTCCGACATTTCCATCTCCTAGCACATATGCTCTCCCTCGAGCATTGTTGACGGGGTTGGCAACCTGATTCGGACACTGGTTCTTGTAGTGCCCCTTCTTTCCACACCCATGGCATACTATGGCCACTGGTTGCAAGTTGGCTCCCGTGGCCTTGCAGTCTTGGGTCTTGTGTCCGGTTTTCTGACACTTTCCACATCTAGCAAAACAGGGTCCATGGTGGTGCAACTTACATCGGTTGCACATGGGAGCGGGTCCAGCATAAACCCCGGTTCCAGTAGGTGTGGCAATGTAAGCCCTGGCAGTTTCCTGCCGGCGGTTCTGTTGGTTGTGATGGTGGTTTCGACTTTGCTGGTAGCTTTGAGTGTTGTTGCGGTTGTGGCTGTGGTTGTGGTGAGAGTTACTATTGCTGTGATTGCTTCTACGATCATCAAACTTTCTTTTGTGATCGTTGCCTCCCTGCGCCTGATTACGCTTAATTTCCCTCTCAAGCAATTTCTGGGCAGTCTCCATTGCTTCTTCCAGAGTCTGTGGTTTGGATACAGTAACGATCCCTTCTATGCTTTTGGGCAACCCTTCAACATATCTCTCTAATGTTTTCTCGAAATCCGGTACCTTAGTTGGACATAGTACCGAGAGTTCTTGGAATCTCCTATCATAGGCTCTAAGATCATATCCTTTTACCACCAAGCGGTCAAACTCATCTTCCAATTTCCGAATTTCGGTGCGAGGACAATACTTCTTTAACATTCTCTGTTTAAACTCAGCCCAAGGGAGTTGGTAAGCTCTGTCATTACCCATTTTATGAGCAGTGGCGTTCCACCATGACAGTGCGTCATCTGCTAGAGTGCTAGTAGCAAAGGTGACTTTGTCGTTTTCTGCACAGCCACTTCTTGTAAAGACAGTCTCTGAGCGCTCAAACCATCGAGCTAACTCTGTCACTCCTTCAGTACCTTTGAATGTTGGCGGTTTGCAGCTCATGAACTCCTTGTACGTGCACTTGCGAGTCGCAACTGGCACGCTTTCGGCAGTGGGCCTTGTTGCACTTCCGGTGGGAGTCGTGGCTGCAGCTTGAGCTATTATTGCAGCGGTTACACTCTCTGTGATCAACTGGTGGATCTCCTCTGGGGTCATGATCGATCCGGCGACTGCAGTTGTTGTTCTGTTGCGGGTAGCCATGTTCTAACAATGATACAAGAACATACATTTAGGATTTATGGTTAATATAATCAAGTGAGGTATTATAACTGTCCTCATAATAGTAGCACACAAACATAATCATAAGCAAAACTATCATAAATAAGCGTCACGACATGTCTGAATACAATAACAACACTTATGGAATTTATAATGAATCATAATATAGCGATGTATAAGAGAGAATCACAACACACAAATGAAGAAAGCAACCATAATAACATAGATCAATACTGGTACATAGTAATCATAGCCAACAATAATTTTTAATAATTTGATACATTGTTTTCCAAAAAGAACAATACAATACAAGATTATTAATGCCACGCAGGGCAAGTTAAGATGTCACTACTACGACAATACATGGCTAATCTATGAAGTGCCGGGTGCATCTCCAGGTCCGTGCTGTAAACCTCTAACTATCTCAGTCAACTCATCCATCCTCTGGTCTCTGACTCTCTCTCTAGTCTGTATCTCTCCAATCGTACCTCTGAGAGTGTGAATGGTACTGTGGGCTACGGCCAGTGCCTCAGTCTGATTCTCAATCATCTGCTGCTGTATCGCTACCATATCTCTCAGCTGTTGTGTCTCATGACTCTGCGTATCCATCCGATATCCAAACTCAGCAACGGTCTCTCTAACCTCCTCTAACTGGGTACCAAACAGATCAAGCACCTCCTCCATAGCTATCCTGCCCACCACGAGGTTCTCGACCTCCTCCTGAATGTTCTCGACTCGCTCGAGAGATATATCATCGATCAAACTCAGCAACTCATCAAGACGATCCTCATGCCGGGCCAGTCGGGCAGCCAGCAGTGGGATGGTGTGGTGGATAGGCTCTCCGGTGACTGGGAGGACAGCTGATGAACACTCTCCCAACTCTGAAGCTCTAGGGGCTCCCTCCTGAAGTCTCCAATGACGAATGAAATCTAACAGGAATGACCATCTACGGGCATCAACTCTCCTATGTGGTCTAGGGTAAGCTGCTGCCTCAGTAGCAATCTGAACGTAGGGGTCTGATGGTGAAGGACTCATGGGATGTGCTCTCTCAGAAGAGGGTATGGGAACACTCTGAGCATGCATGGGTGATGATGTAGGAGATGGGATGGGGGATGATAAGGGAACAGTGGTGGTCTGGGTGTAGAAAACAGTAGGTGGTGGCATGGGAGATGGTGAATCCTCTGGTGAGAGTGGTGATGTCGGGAGCATATAAGGATAGGGCTGTGGTACTGATGGTGATGGCTCGGGGGAACTGGGTGGTGGTGTAGCTACGAGAGCTGGTGGTGGTGGTACTAGGGCTGGTGGGGTACGTACTCGTTTTCGAGCAGTGTAAATATAGGTGAAACTGTTAGGGCCGTACTTGAATCTCTTCCTAAAAGGAGCTGGCTCATAAGGCTAGAGGACTCTAACTCGCTTGCGCCGGCGGACCGGTGCAGGCGGGGGTGGTGGTGGAATGGATGCAGCCGAATCAGATGAGTCCGAGTCAGATGACTCGTCGTCAGCCTCCGACCCAGAGGGGTAGTGAGGTGTCAAAGCTCGGGGTGGAGGTGGTGAAGGACAATCGTCAGCAGCTAGGAACTGCTGTGACTCGTAATACTGGTCAAGGGTCAAAGGACCATAAGCAAGTGAATATGAAAGTGGGATAGTGGGTGAGATAACTGGTGTCGAAGCGACTTCACCCTTCTCAAAGGGCTCCGTCTCTCCAGATACATCCCCAGATGGGACAAGAGATGGGATAGCGGGTGAAATGGGTAGGGTGCTATCGGTGTCAAGGTCGGATAAAATGATAGTGGGGATGAGAGGTGATGCTGGTAGTGCGTCATCACTGTCAGAAAGTATGATGATGGGGGGTGACATGGTACTGTAATATCCCAATAATAATAAGTGTAAGTCATTAATAATATAAACATGCATTAGTCATAATAACATATGAAAGTGATAAAACTAATTCGTTAGATATGCATAATCTGCCAAGCAAATCTCAATGCAAATATAATAACATTCGTAGGTGATAAAATTTATTCGTTATGCATAATCTGCCAAGCAAATCTCAATGCAAGTACTTGCAGGTGTTGGCACAGAGGGCATAGGGTGGTAGAGTTTTTTTTTTTTTTTTTTTTTTTTTTTTTTAAATGGTCCTTTTAGAAATCGCGGTTATAGTCCAATGTTTTAAAAATCAATTGGTTCTCTATAACATTGTCTCTGATGCCAATCTGTAACACCCCGTTAATTTTTAAATAGCAGCGGAAGACTTAAACGGGGTATTACCAACTAGATCACAGTCATAAGTATAGATTTTTGATAAAAAGGGAAATTTTATATCATTCAATGAAAACTCAATATTCAGAGATTACATATTCGTTATCAAAAGGGGTAGTAGTTCACAAAAGTGAGGATGAGTTTGAAAAGAATGATATAGTTATTTGAAATAAAGGTGGGTCTTTTCTCCATGCCCGTGCCAACTCCGTGCTTGAGATTTCTTTAATTACCTGAGATAAACATGCTTAAAATGTCAACACAAAGGTTGAGTGAATTCACAGTGTTTAATTTGTAATAGTTTGAACACAAGTTAAATAGTAGTGGAAACAATGATATTGCGGGGGTAATATATAGATAAACAAATATTGCCCTAAGCCTCATGACACGCAAACCTTAACTTGTAGGGGTAATAGTAATAAATAACCCAATCACAGCAATGATGTGGGTGATAAATGCCCTGGTGTAGGAGTTTTGCCATACTCAAATTCGAATAAAGTGCATTTGTCTATCAATCCGGCTAACACTATAGTTATCTATCCGGCTAGTACAAATGGGTCGTAACTTCCAATAGATCTATTCACAAAATTCGCGTTCACTCGCAAGTGATTAATGGTTCATGATATAAGGGACTTTCATTGGCAGGGTGGTAACTTAGGCAATATTACTTAGCAATATCAATCAGGGAAGCATACGGAAAATACTTGTGTTCAGATTTATAGCATGTATCTCCCCACGGGATTTGAAAACATAGTAAAATGTGGGACTATGAACTCACCTTGGTGATATAGTAGTCAAGTAGTGATCAAGTGATGTAAGTGAATAGCTCTGACTTGCGACCTAGAGTAACGTGATATATTTAGAATATTATCAACCCTTTAGTTTTAATATGGGAATTAGTGGACGTGAAAACTATAAGTGAGATCGTGTCGAATTCATATGACGAGGATGTTTAGAATTTATCAAGGTAGGGACTTTAAGAGGTCACGTTAAATTTATTTAACGTACGAATATCAAGTTAAATTATCTAGTGTAAATATTTTAAAAGTTAAGTTAAAACCCTTTTTACATCAATTTTCTTATTCGACAGTTTTACACCTTTAAAAATCATACCTTTAGCTTACACCCCACAAGTTTGACAATTTTTACACTTTCGACCCCTTAAAGAAATATTTTACAAATTTAGTCCGAACTTTAGTTTTTGAGAAAGTTAACTCTTATTTTAAAAATGTTGCCACTTAATCTCAACATAACCACACGTAATTAGTTTTTCATTTTCAAATATATATCGAATTTGTTTCTGTTACTTCGAAAATTTCATACGAAAAGGTCATGGGCTCGTTAGCCCGCTAGGCCCAAAATGGATTTTTAGAAAGATAAGAGGCATGCGACTGAGCTTAGGTTTAGGGTCGATTCGGGTAGCGTTTAGTATTATTAGACTTGCATGTTTCGACATATTAGTTTACTTTAGTATAAAGATTCGAGTAGTAGCAGAATATATATGTTCCTTACGTGTAGATAAAAAGATATCGAGTCGTTTCTAAGGCGCCTAGGTGGGTTTTTAACATGTTTAAGCTTTTAGTTTCACTTGTCAAGTTCAACTATGTATATACATATATGCGAATGATAATAGAGTTGAACGAGTGTAAGTAAGACAAGGAAAACTTACAACACCTAGAAAGGTGGTGATGAGTTCGAATGGCACGAGAGATTCGAAGACGAGCAACCACTTGGAAACCCTTGCGTGAATGACAACCCACGATCCAAATTTATTACCCACAACCTTCGAATTTGTAATGTAGCCCAAGTAAGCTTTGTTTCCTTCCCCTCTTTAGTTCGATAGTAACTAAGAGTAAGAGTGTGTATATTGTTTTAAGTGTTGTTTGCTTTAGGTAAGAGCAAGGTGAGGGGTGGAGGTCTTTTATAGATGAAATGGGTATGGCTTTTAGAAGTATTTTAATCAAGCATGCATGGCTACTAACCTGAGAAGAATGGTTTGCATGATCTAGTGAGTAGGTCGATCCTTGGTTTTGAGAGCATGGTTGTAAGGTCTTGTCGACATGGGAGGTTAAAATGGTGGCTATGTGGGTGTTCGATGGGACAAAAGAGAAGAGAAAACCATTGACCATGCTTCATGCGATTATTATAATAGAAAGGGAGTAGGAAGTATGGGGTTAAAGGAACACTAAGTCCATTGGTTAACAATAATTCTAAAAGTTAGTATGGAATTATCCTTTGTTTAATGTGTAGGCTAGGTTTTAGGAGAGGGCTTGACTTGTGTTTGGGTGGTCTTTCACGTTAGCAGGGAAAACAAGGAGCAAAAGAAAGTGTGCTATGCTTCTATGTTAGGTCTAGTCGAATGGTAGCAAACACAAGAAGAGAGTAGACTAAACTTTGTAGTTTGTATCAAATGAAATTTGGTTTGAATCCTTGTATGTTTCGTGGCTGGTTCAGTCCAAGAGAAAGAAAGGAAATGGGCTTGGGGTTCTTGTGGTTCGGCCCAGCAGTAAAAAAAGAATTAGTAGAACTTGGTTGTGGTGGTATTTGATCCGACGAGAAGTAAAGAAAATATATTAAGTATAATTAGTTAAGTTGTAATGTGTAAACATACTTGGTGAAATACTTAATGACTTTCGTGTATTCGTCCATGGATATAGATGGTGTAACAATTTGTATTATTCATGTGACTTTCATGGTCGGTACGCAAGTGAGCTATTCAGGGGAATTCAAGTTCATTGGGGTATTCTGGTGATCGTTGTCATGTGCACATACATATATCTTAAAAAAAATATAACCCGTATAAAAGGTTAATTATCATAATATGAGATTTTTAAATGTTTAAATTATTAATGACAAGGGATTTTTACGAGGTATTACATCTTATGAAAACGACTTTTAAAAGAATACTTTCATGAAAACAACATTTAAATGATTTTCATAATTACATAATCTGGTTGTACTATATCCTTAAGGATTCCTCATGACTCATTGTTTCTTGATATTTGTTATGCTTTGATCCGTATCTGTTTAGTTATTTGTTTGATTATTCGTTTCATGCTATAATCTATTCATATAGCTATTATCTGAGTTGGATAATTTATAATTATTCCTTATCATTAGATTGCATGTATTATGCCTATTACGTTGCCCATATTTTTAGCCAGTCATGGAGAGTCCATGGCCTTGCCATTGATGCACCAATGGTATTGACACTATTTGTGGAGGTGGGTTTTTGTCCACAGCGTTCCCATTTGTTTATATTGCTGTATATACAGCGCACCTGACCCGTGTTTATTATATGTATGTTTAGTCTAGAATTGGCATATGTATCTCTGTTTTGAAGGGAGCGTATGGATGCATCATAGGTACTTAGTTCAGTTTTGATATATACTTGTGAATGGACTTGAGTGTGTGCAATACACCCCATTTCACTTTTGGTACATCGAGCTAGCTAATCCATGTACAATTTGCTATATGTTTTGTTGGGCATTCCCTTTAATATTGTTATCCACTTTATGTTCATTATTATGCTTTGATCCCTTTCATATGTTCCATATTCTGTTTGATATCTTGTTTAGCAGGTTCTCTTTGATTCATTCGCTTATTCATTTCGTATACGCTTATTACCTTTCATTTGTTTATATCTGTTCACTGAGCGTTAGCTCAGCCGCATTTTCTTTTCCTGCAGCAGGTTGTCAGCGGGATGCTGGCATGAGTGTTGAGAGTAAAAGATAGATGATCTACCTTTGATTAGATTCCATTATTGTAGTTATGATTGTAGACATTATGATTTGGATATGTATTGTATTTAGATTATTGTTTGGATTATATTTCGTAAGTCCTTGTAATTCTTGACTTAGTATTTAATAAGAAGTCTTCCGCTTGCGTTATTATGTTCTGATTGACACCATAATGTTACACTTAGACCCTTTTCGGGTTGGGGTGTTACAGGTGAACAAGAACACATAGAACACTTATGAAAACCCTAATTATGAACCCAAACCCTAGTTCTTCAAACCAAACCCTTAATCTACTCTTAAACAAATATGAACCAAGCTTGAACCCTTGTTCTATGTTGTTGTATGATGCCGTGTTTATGAGAGGAAGGAAACAAGAGAGTTTTGTGTTGTGTTGTGATAAGAAGTAAGTGGTAGGGACTAAGTTCTTATAGAAGTAATTAAGGTAAAGTATAGATCTCATTTTCATCTCAACAACAACTAGTAAACCAAAAGTGGAAAGATTTTGGTAGGTATGGATTATGTGTGTATGTTGTGCCATGTATGTGGTATCCCAAGGGAAGGAAGAAAACCATTTTAATAGCTAATATGTCACATGCTTACATAAGTATGCAAACTAAACACAAATGAGGTAAATTGGGTTCTTCAAAGCAAAAGCACCATGTTGGTGTTTCCCTTCTTGTGTGGCCAGTTGGGGTTAGGTACACAAGGGAGGGATTTTCAAATTTTGAATGTGTTGTGTTAGTGAAAACATTACGATGTTTAATCTATAAAGTGTCTTCATGTTTTAATGATGATAAACATATAACTTGTAATACATAACGTAAAGTGCACAAGTTACTCGTTTACACAAATCATCAATGCATGCACACATCAACATCTCTCGACGGCTCAAGTCTGAATCACTTAAGGTATGTACAAACAATACTTCAAACTTTTTAAGTGATCAAAGAATTATTTTTGTCCTTAAACATCACATTTTTATAAATGTGAAAAACCTTTTTACAAAAATAAATTATACAAATTAATTTTGTATTTATAAAGAAATGTTTTAATAAGAAAATAAATTTGAAATCCTCAACAGCTATTTTTCCCGCCCAAATCAGTTAAATTTTCACCAGATAACATTTCACCACTAAAGGACAAAAACTACCGGGAAGGTCCCTTAAATAGGTGACGGTCCCTTATATATAAGGGACCGTCCCCCGCTCCTCGAGCTGTCTATAAATACTGAACTATTTACATCAGATTTTCTCAACCCTCTTTAGCACAAAACTTTCTGTTCTTTCTCAATCCCTTCTTTGATCACATTAACTTGTTTGAATCTTGTTTATATGTGATTCTTTCTTCCTCTCATCAAGTGCAAAGAGAAGAACTTTCGTTATCATCTAGATACGAAGTTATGTAGTCTAGTTAGTCCACATGTAACATTTGTTACATATACATCGAGTCCAAATATTTTGTAACATGTAGATCCGGACGATGTGTAAGTCCGGAGAGTTTCATGTGTATCCGGACGATGTGTAAGTCCGTGAGGTGTTGTATATAGATCGGGTAGATTGTGTAGATCGGGTAGATCGTGTGGATCGGGTATATCGTGTTGATCGGGTTGATCGTGGTGATCGGGTTGATCATGTTGATCAGGTAGATCGTGTTGATCGGGTAGATCGTGTTGATCGGGTTGATCGTGGTGATCAGGTTGATCGTGTAGATCGTGTGTGGATTAGTTCTAGCCAAGATTAGAACTCGACATTTCGCTTAGTGTCGTAAATTGGTGTAAGCGTTGGTGTACGGTTTGTTCCGCCTAATGGGAGCTTGTTTATTAGTGAAGTAACTCACGAGTTGGGTACTCGGGGAGTGGAGTAGGGCGAAGAGGTGCTTCGTGACTGAACCACTATGAATCATCGTGTCTGGTTTGCGTTTTCTTTACTTATCTCTGATCCGTGCTAAAGTGTATTTATAAATAATATCAGACGGATACGCGTGAATAAAGACAAAATAAACCTTTAGGAAAAAGGCTAACTTGCAAAAACTCACGTTTGTGATATGTGTGATACCAGGTAAGTGTTTACCCGGGTCGTGTCCCAACGAGGAGTGAATGGACAATCGTGAAAAGTTTGGAATTAGAGTGATTGATATTTGGAATATGGAATTTTGCTTGTATTTTTATTTTAATTCTAATTATATAATGAGAAACAAATTCTCAAAATAAAATTAAGATTAAAGCAAATTATATAAAAAACGCGAAACGGAAAGTCTAAAAACGGGATTAAAAAGTGAAATCTATAAAAACAAATCCTACAAGTGTAATTTTATTTTGGGTAAAGGCCATAAAATAACAACTTACTTTCTAAATTTTACCGAGATGAAACACTTACTTTTTTATCAACATTTAAGCCAACGAACTTTCAAATATTGTTCTGAGGTGAAACACTTACTTTTTTATCAACATTTAAGCCAACGAAACTTTCAAATATTGTTCTGAGGTCAACAAAAATACCCTTGAAAAAAGTGTTTCATCTCAGAACAATATTTGAAAGTTTGTTGGCTTAAATGTTGATAAAAAAGTAAGTGTTTCACCTCAGAACAATATTTGAAAGTTCGTTGGCTTAAATGTTGATAAAAAAGTAAGTGTTTCATCTCGGTAAAATTTAGAAAGTAAGTTGTTATTTTATGGCCTTTACCCTTTTATTTTTCCTAAGTTATAAATAACAAAAGAAAATTTTAGAAAAAAGATTTATATTTTTCTGACTTTTATATTTTTTATTCAGAATTAAAAACTGTTTTAAAAATAAAAATGCATAAAAAATATTAAAACTATTCCAAAAATTATGAAACTTTTTCTAAAATTACTTTAAGTAAAAACAGTCCTAGGAAAAATAAAATGAAGGTACGAGCTTATTCTAATAAGCTGTAATAAGCTAAAAAGCTACGGATAGCTTAATATGGAAAGAAGCTTAAATATTAAAGGGTGCAAGGTTATAACTGAAGAAGTCCCAAGGGCAGATGGTGAGTGTGTTGTGTGTTTATCTGAGAGGCTGGGGTTCGAATCCCAGCATGGACTTTTTTTGTAAAACTATTTTTTTAACTTTTTTATTTTAACAACATATTAATAAGCAATATATAACCAACTTTTGTAAAAGAACTTATTTTAAATCCCACTGAATCAGCAAGAAATAAGCTACTTATCTCAACAGTTAAGTTTTAAGGTTTTTAGAACTAGAAATTTAGTTAATAAGCTATAAGCTATAGATAAGCTATAAGTGAACTAGAATAAGCTACTAGGGACTGATATGACTATAAATAAGCTAAATAATCCAGAAAAAACTATGGCTAAAGCTGATAAGCTCTTAAATAAGCCAAAACCAAAACACAAGTCTGCTGATTAACTAGGTGGTGCAGGGGAGATATTGCCTTTTTCAAGCCACTAAAAAGTACTTATAAGCTGTTCTAAAAAATCAAAGAAAAATGGGAAAACTTAGACAAGCAAGCCAAGTATATCTGAGCCAAATTCCAGCTTATTACAACTTATTATGAGCTAATGAAAAATCATGGTGGAAGGCTGCAAGTAAGGAAAATCAACTGATGTAGCTGATATTGATCCAATATGCTCAAATCCTAACCAACCTATGCCAAACCTTTCTAACTAACTAAATGGACCAAGGTGAGTATGGAGAACACAAAAATGAGTGCTTAACTGAGCTTATAGCTTCTGAGAGCTTATAGCTTTAGTAGCAGCCCTATGGGTGTACTTATGAACTCAAATCCTACAATTCTTTGAAAACAGGCCCTAAACTCTTAACAAAAGCTCACATATACTAAGTAAATCAAGATCAAAGCTGGGAAAAGTGCAAGTGAACAGTTCTAACCCATATTGACCCATTTTGCCTTTTTGACCCAAACAGTCCTTAGTGTGGGACTGTTTTGGATTTTCAAAAGCAAAGCCACTTTTGAGCTATGGAACTTATCTACTAATGATTGAATAACTTAATTAAGCTGAATTAAGCAACATTCATTTAAAATTAAGCACTAAATAAGCAATTCCTAGTTTATCCTATTTTTGGCTTTTAAATGAAATTTTAAGGGAACTAGACCAAACTGAAGTTTAAACTATAGAAAGACAGATACACAGCAATAATTAATACCTAAGAAATAGAAAAAAGGCAAAATAAGCTAGTAATAAGCTATTGAACAGTAGAGTAGTAAGATACTTAAAAATTTAGAAAATGCTTACAAATGCATTAAGGTTCAAAATAAAAGGTAATGATCAGTTGATAAGTGGAGCTTCTCAAAAGAAATCTAGAAACCCCATTTGGCTTTTCCAGAACAGCTTAACATCACCAAAGTGCTTATTTTGACCAATCATTGACTTCTGTTGACTTTTCTTGACTTTTACAATTAGAACAGTTTAATACTAATATAAACTTACACAAAGCTATGAAAAGCTTTTATAAGATTATAGGAAGGGTAATTGTGGCTTTTGAGTGATTCTTAACAACTGGAAAACTTAATACGATTTACCAAGATAACTTGAATTCTATTAAAATGAAAACTGAGTGCAATACTGAATTAAATGAGAGTAAATAACTTAAAAATAACTTGAATTAACAACTGGAAATTGGAATTACAAAATATAAAGACTGAATAAATAAAAACGATTATTAAAAATTAACTACTTGCCTCAATAGGCTTACAAAGAGTTCTATTTATACTAAACTAAAGTGGGATAAGTCTCATCTTCTTCTCTGATCATTTCTGCACCATTGGATCCTCTTGAATTGATCTCAGCCATTTAAACCACTTTTGGCGCCAAAAAGGAGATAGTGGAAAAATCCACTATCTCTGATAACTTGAAATGGGGAAGAAGCATTAATTGCTTTTGGCTTGTTAGGTGGAGTGGGATAGGAGGAGGGGGTGGGTGTTGCAGAGAAACCTGTGGGTGAGGGTGGTATGGTTTTGGCGGGGTGGTTTAGGAAGAAGAAGGTTTGACCGAAGTCAAACCTTTTGTTTAACTAAGGGATCAGGGTTGGGTTGGTTATTTGGGATTGGGCTTGGTTTGTGTAGTGAGTGGGCTGGGTTATCTGTTTTTGGGATTGGGTTGGATTTAGGATAGAATTGGGTTTAATATTTAGGATTGGGTTGGCTGGGTTTAGTGATTAGGATTAACTTTGGATTTGGATTTAATTTTAGGGACCAATGTTGTAACATCTGAAAATCCAAGGACTAAGGCTGCCAAAACTAGATATTATTTCCAAGGACCACTTGTGTCATTTTGGTATTTTGGGGGTTGACTTTGACTCTGTCTTTGACTTTCGTCTTTACTTGATCAAATGTACAATTGTTGTCGAGCCGATCCAAAAATGCTCGTTTTTGTTCCGTTTTCAATCCTTCAGTACCTGAAACACATAAAACACAAACCAAGGATATCTGCAGTATAATTCAGTGTTTTAGGTTATTTTTGTGTCTTTTATGGGTATAAAATGATGAGTATTTACACACTCATCAATCCCCCACACTAAGCTATTGCTAGTCCCTAACAATCCGATCATATAAAGTAATGAAAGGATCAAAATAATACCAAGCATACCCCGTTTTGATTTTTTATACAATGCAAGAAATTTAAACTAGAACAAAATATATAACATGCTTGATTTCCAAAAATGGTATCATGGAACGGGATTCACACAAACTGGGTATCTCCAGGGAATTAAAATCGTCATCCTCTTTTTTATACTCCCAACTAAGCTTAGACTCAATGTGCAAATGTTTTTGTAAAATGCTAACACTACTTATACCAATAATCTATGTAAGCCAAAACTTAACTTTTCACTCCCACATTTATCAAGTTTAGGTGACTGTGCT
This sequence comes from Artemisia tridentata subsp. tridentata, assembly GCA_021014915.2. Classification (NCBI taxonomy): domain Eukaryota; kingdom Viridiplantae; phylum Streptophyta; class Magnoliopsida; order Asterales; family Asteraceae; genus Artemisia; species Artemisia tridentata. The sequence continues at coordinate 186,692,150 of CP139509.1, read as the reverse complement.
TGATTTTCAAAATCTTGATAACAAAAATCGACGTTTTTATAAAACTTTGACTAATACTAGTTGAAAGATAGATTTAAAATTCACAACAAGCAAGCTTCAAAATTTATTGCATTTTGCAATATCATTCCATTTTATTTTCTTTTTATTTTCTCATTTTTTCATTCATTTTTTTTTTTTTTTTTTTTTTTTTTTTTTTTTTTTTTTTTTTTTTTTTTTGATACTTAACTTTGTGCAATATAAACTAACGGAGTTTCACGGGAACCAAGACCTTAAATCTTCCTGGAATAAAGGATCCAAGGGCCGTTAGAACGGAGGGTAGCTAAGACCTAAACGCCATCCAAAAATAAGGATCCAAGGGCCGATCTTGAACCTTAGCTTTTTAGCACATACACTTGTTACTTAACTTTTACATTATTATGACATATGCTTGTTCCAAAGTTTAAATAAAGCTTTGAACTAGTATTTTTCAAAATCGTAAAGAAAAATGATTTTGTGTGTTCAAATGTTTGAAAAATAAGCACTAATTAAGTCAGATTAGTTATCTCATGGGAGGAAAAGCCATAGATTACTTATATAAGCTCTAAAGAAAACCAATTATTCTACGCTTAGCGTTTTCATTTGCACATATCGTAAAACCTTAGTCTAATTGTTAAGGAAGCAGCCAGATCAATACTCTGGCAGAGTCGGGATTCCCTTTGTTCTAACCTAATCAAGACTAAACACTTCTTTTTTATTGCAATTTCTTTATTCAAGAACGAAAAAAATTTAAAATTTTGGCCAAAACGGGGGTACTAGGGCACTAGAAGGTACAAATGTGACAAAATTCGAGAGAATTCTCCCCCACACTTAGAATTGAATATTGCCCTCAATATTCAAAGTACCGGCTATTATGCTGAGACTTAGAACGTAAAAAGGTAATACTAATAGCCAAGTGTGTGAAAGAAATCTCAATTTTCACAAACAGGATTAAAAAGATATCCCTAGATAATTGTTAGCGAAAGGATAGGATATTGGGCGGCTGGATTGAAAACAGGCGCGACAATCATCACAATCCAAGGGAAACCTGAAAATCAGAGCAAACAACACAAAAGAGCACAGCACAGTGGGATTCCCCCACACTTAGTGTCAGAAAATAGAAAGAAGACAGAAACATGGACGTTTACCCATGCCATGCTAATGTTTTTGTTAACCGAGTCACTAGCTTGACTCGACCCCGAATTCATTGGTTCATGGGGAAGCAAGTGGAAGAAACCATCTCCGTCGGACTTTCATTCAATGTGTTTGGATTTAACATTTGAACAGAAAGTTCCACACCGATGAGATACCCACGGTATTTTAACAGTAGAAACTATAAGGGATAATACCGAGGTCAAAGATAGTGTCCTCATTCCCATAGGAGAAAAGGGAAAGAGAAATCACACCATATGTGATGAAGAGGAGAAATGTCATGATGATTATCAGGAAGAACTCTTCATCATCAGAAGCAAAGTTGTCTTCAACGGGAGGGAGGGTCGGGATGATTTTATCAATAAGCACATTCTTATGATTACGTACACCTCCCCCCATACTAGAATCATCCTCAGGATCAAAATAGAAATGATCATATTCCGAAGGAGATATAATATGAGAGAGTTCACTGGAGAACTCCTCATGATAAAGATCATTCATATCAAAATGAAATGCATCATACTCGGGAAGAGAGATCTGAGAATGAGAAGTGGTACTGCCACTTCCTACTTCTTCCGAATGATCGATATCAAAGCAAAAGGCTTCATAAGCCGGGAGAGAAAAATCAGAATGAGGAGTGGGATTGCCACTACTTTCTTCAGCTGTATCAAAGATAAAACTCTCATATTCGAGAACAAAATCCTCGAGCTTGAGCTCCGGAGGATCTAACGGCTTATCTTTAACAACAACATCCTTCGGGGGGAAGGAAAATAATGGTTCATCAAATACCATTTTTTCTAATAACGGGGCATCTCCCCCCGGATCACAATCAGGCTCAACAATTTCCAGCGAAATTGGAGCATCAAACAAGAAAACCTCGAGCTCTTCCATACAGATATTACTTCCCTCAAGCGGAGGAGAAGGATGGGAAGAGTCGGAAATGACTGGTGCAGAATAAGGAGTGGGATTTTTAGAAGTTTCATCCACAGAATCAATAATTTCAACACGATAAACCGATTCCGGAGGTGGGACAAGTGGTGTGCTCTTAAAGCTAGCAATTTTCACCACTTCCGATGTGATCTCCGATTCTTGTTCATCATAATCGAAAACGCTCTTAACTTCTGCATTACAACTTTCAAACCATTTGCTTGAACCAGGAGTAATTTGCATCGCTTTGAGCTCAACACGTTTTTGTGAAAGACTCTTAACCGTGAATCTTGAAAGTATCGAATCACTTCTTTTGGAAGCAATTACGGAATCAGATTTTTGATCAACCATAGCAATGTTGCCTTTGGTGGTTAGAGGTTTAGAGTCTTGATTAATGTTAAACGTGACTTCTTCATTATCAACCCGAATGGTTAATTCTTCGGCATATACATCAATGTTAGCACGACTCGTTCTTAAGAAGGCTCTCCCCAGTATGAGTGGAACTCGAGGATCGGCATCAAAGTCTACCATAACGAAATCAGTAGGAAAATGGAACTTTCCTACTTTCACAACGACATCCTCGGCTATTCCAAGTGGACGTTTTATAGTACGGTCCGCTAGCTCGAGTGTCATGCAAGTAGATGTAAGCTCTGGAAGAGATAATTTCTCCCATACTGAGAGTGGCATAAGGTTAATGCTTGCGCCAAGATCGGCCAAGGCTGAGCACTGAACCATTCCCAAGAAATCACATGGGATTAAAAACTTGCCGGGGTCTCCGAGCTTTTCGGGCAGCTTTTGAGGAGCACCGCCGAGCATTGTTCGTTTAGTGGGGTCTTTGCCATCTCAGACAACTTATCCTTGTTGCTTAGCAAACTTTTGATTGTAGATGCAAATTTGGGCATGAGAATGAGAGCATCTGCGAAGCCTATGTCAAAGTGCAAATCACTGAAGATTTTAAAGAATTTCTCCATCTGTTGATTCATTTTGTCTTTAAGCTTCTGATCATTAAGCCTCGAAGGATATGGAATTGAAGGCTTAGGATTGGTCTTTGGAACATCGGGTTCTGGAATTTGAATTTGGACATCTGGAGGTTGGACGTGTGCGGTACTTTGTGGGCTTGAGAAATGCACTTTGTTCGTTGTCACCTCGGCATCTCGAGTCACTTCCCCCGGTGGAGGGGGCATAGGAGTCGAGGGTCCATTATGCGTCTTACCACTACGAGTGGTGACGGCTTTCAACTCAGCATTAGGATTAGGAACGGTATTGCTCGGAAGTCGTCCGGAAGATGAAAAAGATTGGTTCATGTTCATATTCATGAAACTGCCCATCATATTCTTCAACTCATTTGTTTGACGAGACATCGTAGTATCAATTTCCTTTCTCAACTCGACTTTCATATTAGTGATTTGAGTTTGCATTGAACGCGTGCTGGACTCAGTAATTTTCATGAAATCATTAGTCAAAAGAGCTTGATGAGGTTGTTGATAAACATGTTGATTCGGAGCTTGATAAGGCTGGTTGAAATTGTTACGGTTTTGGTTGAAATTATGAGAATTGTTGAAATTCTGTCCTTGATTTTGAACAAAGCGATTTTGATTATTTTGATTTGGCACGGGTGGAAAACCAGGTGGTACCATAGCATTTGGTGCTCGGTAATGAGTTTCAGCATGCGGTCGATTTTGATTGTGGTTTACTGCAGCTACGGAAGCTTGGTAAACAGAAGCATCGGTTGCTTGACAATCGTAATACGCATGCGGGCCACCACAAGTTTCACACACTTTGTTTATGGCTTTGATTTGTTCCGATTTATGAATTTCACTCTTAATTTGTTAGGAATATGAATATTCAGCAGAAGACTCGGTCACCCCGAGTACTTATTAGATCATCATAGCTAGTAGGATTATCAGTAATATTATTAGTAGTTTAGTTATTAATTAGTATTGTGGAGTGGGTCGGGTCTTTACCCTCTGTCAGCTCGCTCCACAGTCCACTAGGGACATAATATGTAGTAGTATATATACCCCTTCCCACACATGGGAAGGGTTGGACCTTTTCAATCTAATATTACACAAGTTTCTTTCTCTCACTAAAAGGCTCCCATTTCTCTCTCTAAAACCTCTTCCATTCGATCCATACAAGCCTCATACTAGTGATTCATGTATTGTGAATACCCTACAATTGGTATCAGAGCCAGGTTAGGTCCATGAGAGTTGGTATTCACGAATTTGTGTAGTTTGTGAGGTGTTTATACTTGGGTCGATTTGTAGTTTTCTAATTTTCTTTGGTTCGGTTTGTTTAGTAGCTTAAATTTCACTTTGTACTTTGTTTAGTGATTAGAGGTTGTTTTATCTTGTATTTGTGTAGTTCTTTAGGCTTTTTCTTGGTTAGGTTTGTAGTTTGTTTAAGTTTTTCTTTCGGTTTGATTAAGTAGCATAGATTTCATCTTTGTACTTTGTTTAGTGATTAGAAGTTGGTTTTCTTTGTACTTTCTAGCTTAAGAATAGTATTAGAGTGGTATTTAGTGTTTGGATTCACAGATCTAAGAACGGTGTGGTGATTTTGAGAAAATTCGTGGGTTGTAGTTGTGTTGTTCTTGGCAGCGGTTTGTCTGTTTTGGACGATTATTGGACTCGGTTTGTGTCAATTCTTGGACACGGTTTGTCCTTTTACTCGTTTAGGCTAAAGGACAAAAGGCAGTGAAAGTGACGTGCCTGGGAGTTTGTGTCCACTCGGTTTGTCCCTGCTGCGCGTACTCGGTTTGTCCCTGCTGTGCATACTCGGTTTGTGTAGACTCGGTTTGTCTCTGAAGAATTTACTCGGTTTGTGTTAATTTACTCGGTTTGTGTGTCTACTCAGTTTGTCCCAGCTACGTAGACTCGGTTTGTCTCTAAGGATTTTACTCGGTTTGTACCTACTCGGTTTGTCCCAGCTTTGTGTAGACTCGGTTTGTGTAGACTCGGTTTGTCTCTAAGAATTTACTCGGTTTGTGTAAATTTACTCGGTTTGTGTGTCTACTCGGTTTGTCCCAGCTACGTAGACTCGGTTTGTCTCTAAGGATTTTACTCGGTTTGTACCTACTCGGTTTGTCCCAGCTGTGTACTCGGTTTGTGTAGACTCGGTTTGTATAGACTCGGTTTGTCTCTGTGGAATCTACTCGGCTTGTATCTACTCGGTTTGTCTCTCAGACTTGTATGCGGTTTGTGTCTTGGTGATTTTAGAAATTCCCGCAAAAGATTCGATTTCTCGGTTAAATCACAAGATCAGTAAAATCCCGTAGTTACTATGGCTACCACATCAAGTACATCATCAGATGATATTCAAGCAGCAGGATCTGACACTCGTCCACCTATGCTAGATAGGACGGATTATGAGTCTTGGGCACAACGAATTAGACTTTACTGCTTGGGCAAAGATAATGGTGTTAACATTCTTAAGTCAATTGACGAAGGACCTTATCAGATGGGTACCACCAGAGACGTGGTTACAACTGGTGAAGATGGAACAGTAACTTGGGGCATCGACAGACCTAGGAACTACAACGATCTTAATGAAGAAGAAAAGAAGAGGTATGATGCCGATATTAGAGCCTCCAACATAGTTATTCAAGGTCTTCCAAAGGATGTGTACAAGCTCATCAATTTCAACACTGAAGCCAAAGCTGTGTGGGACAACGTTAAGATGCTGCTAGCAGGGTCAGAACTCACAAAGGAAGATCGTGAGTCACAGCTGTATGATGAGTTCGAGCATTTCAAAATGAACCCAGGAGAAAATATCACAGATTACTATGTGAGATTTCATAAGTTGGTGAATGATATGAGGATGATCAGAATGACTATGCCCAATATCCAACTTAACTCAAAGTTTGTGAACAACATGACTCCGGAATGGGACAGATTTGTTACTGCCGTCAAACTCAACAAAGGTTTAAGGGAGACTAACTATGAACAGCTGTATGCTTACCTGCAACAACATGAGAAGCATGCTGCCTATGATAGGGTGCTGAGAGAAAAGTTGAATCCTTCAACTGCAAATGACCCACTGGCATTCATGACAAACATACAACCAACAAACCAATCATCATCCAATCCAAGCTATCACCAACTTCACTCACCAGCACCTGCTATGAGTTCACAACTTGACTCAGGCTACTCTCAGACCGACAAAATGATTGACAACCTCACCAATCAAGTATCTCTACTGGTTCAACAGTTTCAAGCATCACTCCCTCAGACCAACAATCAGTTAAGGAATTCTTCCAACCCACGCAATCTAGCAATGGTGGAGGACGGGAAAATTGTGGTCCAGAATGTGCAAGGGAGAGCTGGTAGAAACATGGGTCGAGGTTATGTGCAGAACAGAGCAGGGAATGCCAATCAGGGGCAAGGGAAACAGATCAAGTGTTATAATTGTGGGGGGCTTGGACACATTGCTAGAAACTACAATCAACCTAAACGTCCTCAGAACTCAGATTACTTCAAAGACAAGATGCTGTTAATGCAAGCTCAAGAAAATGGAGCTGTATTGGATGAGGAAGAGTTATTGTTCTTGGCAGGAGATGGAGGAAATACTTTTGATGAAGATGTGGATGAGAAACCTGTTCAGGATCTAGCACTTAATGATCCTAACATCTTCAAGGCAGATGACTGTGATGCTTTTGACTCTGATGTGGATGATGAACCTACTGCTCAAACAATCTTCATGGCTAACTTGTCTTCCCTGGCCTCATCTCGTCAAGCCGGCCCTTCTAATGCATCCGTGATATCTGAGGTACTAAAAATTTATGACACATATAATATTGTCGAGGGACAACAGATTCCCGAAGAAGTACATCAGGCAGTTGTTTCTGACTCAAGTGATGTTGATATGGAAAATAGCAATATTGTCTCATATGAACAGTATTTGAATAGCAACAACTCGCCTGATGTACCAAATGGTGAATCCATTGTCAATAATGATGTGTGTGCTGTGAGTAATGTATGTGCCTTAGATAATGCGGGTAATGTAGATAATGCATGTGTGTATCATGTGAACAAATTGCCTGTCCCTGATGATAACTTGATCACTAGACTAAACATCTATAAAGAACAAGTTGCTATGTATGAACAGCGTGCTAAGTTTGAGCTTAATGATCGTGAGCAGAAATTAGAATGTCAAATGAGTACACTTATTAAAGAGTCTAGAGTGCGAGAAGAAACATTAAAATTAGAGTTAAGTTCTTTGAAAAGTCAGCTTGAACAGTCTGTCATACAGAAACAAGAAGCACAAAAGTGTGTAACAACACTTAAGCAAGAATTCAAACAGAAAGAAACAACTCTTTTAAATGATTTCACTAGACTCAAGACGTTAAAAAATAAGCTTGAAGATAAGTTGTACACACAAAATCAAACCATACAAACTGCTCAAATGATTCATAAGCACAGAAAGTTGAGTGATAAGCACAGTAAAATCATGATAGGTGAACCTAAGTCAACCATCCTTAGGGACATGAAAGTACTCCAACCATCGCTATATGATGGTAATGTGATGCTTATGCCTATTCATGACCAACCTGAGCATATCTACACTGATGAAGAGGATGAGTTGAGTGATAAAACGAAAGAAAAAATGAATGAGAAAATGAGGGATCCCGAGTGCATAGCCAGACGAATAATAATCAAACCCCATGATTATTATGAGGAAAATCGTTTGACTGTGTTTGCTCCTCAAAAGAAGTTAACACCTGAGCAGATATTTTGGAAACAAGATAATGAAAAACTTAAGGAAGAAAAACTTAAGGCCAACACCCCCCTCATTAGAAAAGTTGCGTCCATAACGGTGTATCCTCCCAATACACCTAGGAATTTGGTGCCTTTGTCTCTTCCCACTGAATGCAAAACCTTTATTAGCTTATATGTGCTTTGGCAACTGTTTGCTGATTTTGATAAAACATGTAAGAAGAGAATCACACCCACTGGCATTACTGAGGGGGAAAGGGGTTTTTGAACATGCAAAAAGGTGTTACTTAACTGAGGTCATGCCATTCTTTAAACTACTTAAAGAACACTTTGAAGGGTTGCAAACTGCCCTTAAAGCCGAAATAAATGAAATGAAAGTAGTGTTTAAAGATATGGAAAATGAGGTGAATGAACATGCAATAGAACTTAAAAGTCGAGAGATTGAAAGAAAAAACATACTCATTACTAACGACAACTTGATTGCTAAATGTATTGCACAAGATGTATTTTACACTGTCACTGATTCTGCATTGTCTGCTTGTCAATTTAATGAGTATGCTATTGCGTTAAATGTCACCCAGAATCGTGTTGTTGAGCTTGAGGGGGAGAATTTGAAATTGCTTAAAAAAATTCAAAATGATGACCATGATAACATGGTTAAACGTTTTTCGAAACTAGAAGTTGATTATCTGAACTTGCAACTTAAACATCAACACTTAGAAGAAAAATGCAAAATATCAAATGTCAAGACATCCACGGATGCTCCTGAGTTTGATACATATTTTGAATTAAGCAAACGTGATGAAACAATTCAAGCTCACACGAACACGATCCGACTGCTGAGGGCCCAAATTGCCCAATTGAAATCCAACAAGTGTGAAGTATATGGCACCAATAAACCTTCATCTTCAGATTCTCAGAATTTTCAATATCAAAACACCATAAATAAGTTACATTATGAAAATGAGTGTTATCGAGAAGAAAATTCAAAGATTAAACAACATTTCAAAGAGTTATATGATTCTATTAAAGTTACAAGAAGCAATCATAATGATCAAATAACCTCTTTGACAAATGAAATTGAGAATCTTAAGGCTCGGGTGAAAGGTAAAATGCCATGCACCACTTGTAATTGTGATACACCAAAGGCTACTGATTGTAAAAAGTATGATGTTGATGTTGGGCGTATTCCGTTTAAGCTTAGAAATAACAGCCTTGCCCATCAAACATATCTAGATCATCTTAGAGAAGGTCTTGACACACTTCGTGAGGTAGTTGAAGAAGATAGGAATGATAAGCCACTTGATCAAGCAGTTGTCTATGCATGCAAACTCACGAAAAGGATTCAGGAAAACTTAGAATATGCCATAGACTCAATTCCTAAGTTTAGAGGCCATAGAGATAGATTTGTTGCATCATCATCCAATGTTGTGAACAAGCATGTAGCCTTTGACCTACCACCCAAAACATCAGAACCCAACACATCATTATCAGGAAGACATGTGACAGAAAAACAAACTAATGTTACCTTCGATGCTTCTACAGGAGTAAAAAGTGACACCCAAGCTAGCGGGTCAAGGTCTAGAGGAATTGAAAGAAAGGATATGACTGCGCCAGCTAAGAATGATCACTTGAAGAATGTAGAAGCCCAACCTAGGATCAATAAGTTTACAATGAGTAGGATGAATCGTGTTGATTCTAGTATCAAAAGTACTGTAATTAATTCGAATTCTAATGCTATCTGTAAAACTTGCGACAATTGTTTAATTTCTGCTAATCATGATGAATGTGTTGTGTCTTTCCTGAGGTCTTCTGCATCATCCCATGTTAAGAATGGTAGGATAACTAAAGCATGCAAAAAGGTTTGGAAAGCAACAGGAAAAACATTCGCTAGCATAGGCTATCAATGGAGACCCACTGGAAGGAAATTCAATTTAGGAAAACAGTGCACGTTACCTAAAATGAATAAGCATAAAACTGTAAAAGTTAAGGTATGGAGACCCACTGGAAGGAAATTCAATTTAGGAAAACAGAGACCATTACCTAAAATGAATATGCATAGAATTGTGAAGAATAAGGAATGGAGACCAACTGGTAGAATCTTGCCGTTAGAATCACAATGCCTTCCATCTAGGTCTTGTCCTGTCTCAAGTTCTGTCTCTACAGTAAAGATAGTAGCATCTGTGAAATCTGTGGTTCCTGAATATGTGTGTGCTGACCAAATGGACCCCAATTGCACTTGGGGATCCACATTTTTCAGTTATCCATTGTTGTCTGGTTTCAAATGCAGGTCGTACAAATCGTCCTGTGGTATTTGGACTCAGGCTGCTCAAAACATATGACTGGAGATCGCTCACGGCTCAAGAACTTCGTGAAAAAGTTTATCGGGACAGTTAGATTTGGGAACGACCACTTTGGTGCTATTATGGGTTATGGAGATTATGTGTTTGGTAATAGTGTAATCTCAAGGGTATATTATGTGGAAGGACTAGGACACAATCTGTTTTCTGTGGGTCAATTTTGTGATTCAGATCTGGAAGTGGCTTTCAGAAAGCATACATGTTTCGTTAGAGAATTGGATGGTTTAGATCTCCTCAAGGGCAGTCGGGGCACCAATCTATACACCATCTCAATTGAAGAAATGTTGAAGTCCTCTCCAATATGCTTGCTTTCTAAAGCCTCTAAAACAAAATCATGGCTATGGCATCGTCGCTTGAACCACTTGAACTTCGGTACCATAAATAATCTTTCCCGTAAAGATCTTGTTAGAGGGATGCCCAGACTGAAATATGAGAAAGATCATCTCTGCTCTGCATGTCAACTGGGTAAAAGCAAGAAACAAACCCACAAGCCTAAAACCGTCAACACCAACTTGGAAGTTCTTCACACCCTCCACATGGACTTGTGCGGTCCAATGAGAATACAAACCATAAATGGAAAGAAGTATGTTCTGGTGATAGTAGATGATTATTCTCGGTTCACATGGGTAAAGTTTTTGAGAACCAAGAACGAAACTCCAGAGGTTATCATTAAACTGATAAAACAGCTGCAAGTAAGGCTAGATAAAACTGTCAGAATCATCCGCACAGATAATGGTACTGAGTTTGTTAACCAACAACTCCGTAATTTCTATGAAAGTATTGGCATCACACATCAGAAAAGTATCCCTCGCACGCCTCAACAGAACGGGGTGGTTGAACGAAGGAACCGTACTCTGGTGGAGGCTGCAAGAACTATGCTTATATTTTCAAAGACTCCGATGTTTCTTTGGGCAGAAGCTATTGCAACAGCATGTTACACTCAAAACCGATCCCTAATTCATCCGGTTCATTAGAAGACTCCCTTCGAGTTAATTCATAACAAGAAACCAGATCTTTCCTTTCTGCGTGTGTTTGGTGCACTCTGCTATCCAACTAACGATAGTCAAGACTTGGGAAAGTTAAGAGCTAAAGCGGATATAGGTATTTTCGTTGGATATGCACCTGACAGTAAAGGGTATCGAATCTACAATAAAAGGACCCGTAAAATCATGGAAACCATTCATGTTACGTTCGATGAGCTGAGTGAGCTACCTGTTTCAGGACAAATCAGTTCTGGACCCAATCTTCACCTTTTGTCTCCTGGACCCATTAGTTCAGGACTTGTACAGAATTCCACGCCTGCAGATTCTTATGTGCCACCTACATGTGAGGAGTTGAAGAAGTTATTCGATCCTATGTTTGATGAATACTTTGAGCCAACGAATGGAACCATCCCGAGTGAACCAGCTATAATTCCTATGGATGAGGTTCAAGCCCCACAAGGTTCGGAAGGCCCTGCAGCTTCAGTATCAGTCAGTCACAATGCTCCTGCTGCCAGTCAATCGCCTTCATCATCAAACACTCAAACTTCTCCAGTAATGCAACAATCTTCAGATAATAATTCGTTGGAAGTTAATCCTTTTGCTCCTGTTGAAGAGGTTCCTTTTGAAAACATATTTGCTCCTGAACATCCATCAGACACATCCTTACCTGAGGAACACAGCACTGCTACTTCTGTTCATAACCATCAACCTCACGACCATCTCAGGAAATGGACCAGTGATCATCCAATCGACAACATCATAGGCAATCCCTCACGTCCAGTATCCACACGTAATCAACTAGCCACTGATGCACTATGGTGCTTCTTCAATTCCGTACTGTCTAAAGTCGAACCAAAAGATGCCAAAGAAGCAATGACTAAAGATTGCTGGTTCCAGGCTATGCAGGATGAAATCCATGAATTTGATCGACTTGCAGTATGGGAATTAGTGCCTCCTCCTGAGCGTGCAATGATCATTGCTTTAAAGTGGATCTTCAAAGTGAAGCTTGACGAGTATGGTGATGTCTTAAAGAACAAGGCACGGCTAGTTGCTAAAGGGTTTAGACAAGAAGAGGGCATTGATTTTGAAGAATCGTTTGCTCCGGTTGCTAGAATTGAAGCTATAAGAATCTTCCTAGCTAATGCGGCTAGTCGTAATATGATAGTCTACCAGATGGATGTCAAAACGGCATTCTTGAATGGTGACTTAAAGGAAGAAGTTTACGTGAGTCAACCTGAAGGATTCGTGGATGCTGAACACCCTACTCATGTTTACCGCTTGAAGAAGGCTCTTTATGGGCTAAAACAGGCGCCAAGGGCATGGTACGATACATTGTCCAAGTTCCTCCTTGCAAACAGATTCTCCAAGGGTGTTGTTGATCCTACACTATTCACCAGGAAGTCAAGAAACCATCTACTGCTAGTTCAGATATATGTAGATGATATCATCTTTGCTTCAACAGATCCTGGTGAATGTGATAGTTTCTCAAAGGAGATGAATTCCAAATTCCAAATGTCCATGATGGGACAAATGTCATTCTTCTTAGGACTACAAGTTTCTCAAAGTCCCGGAGGCATATTCATCAATCAATCCAAATACGCCAACGAGATCCTGAAAAAGTTTGGATTCCATTCAAGTGAACCTGTTGACACTCCCATGGTTGATAGAACGAAGCTGGATGAAGATCCTTCAGGGATTCCAGTTGATATAACACAGTATCGAAGCATGATTGGATCTTTGATGTACATCACGGCTAGCAGACCAGATCTTCTGTTTGCTGTATGTATGTGTGCTCGGTATCAATCCAGACCAACCAAGAAGCATGTTGAAGCAGTGAAAAGGATCTTCCGATATCTTCAAGGCACGGTTCATATGGGTCTCTGGTATCCTAAGGACACTGCAATGGAGTTAACGGCATACGCAGATGCTGATCATGCGGGATGTCAAGACACTCGTCGAAGTACTTCAGGAGGAGCTCAATTTTTAGGGGAAAAGTTGGTTAGTTGGTCTTCTAAGAAGCAGATGAGTACTTCCATATCATCTACTGAAGCTGAGTACATTGCTATGTCTGCTTGCTGTGCACAAATCCTTTGGATGCGATCACAGCTTTCGGACTATGGATTCTCATACAACAAAATTCCCCTATATTGTGACAACAAAAGCGCCATTGCTCTTTGTTGTAACAATGTTCAGCACTCCAGGTCTAAACACATCGACATCAGGCATCACTTTATCAGGGAACAAGTGGAAAAAGGAATTGTGGAACTGTACTTCGTGAGGACAGAGTTTCAGTTAGCTGACATCTTCACCAAGGCCCTCCCAAGAGAAAGGTTTCAGTTTATTCTCCCACGCCTCGGCATGAAAAGCATGACTCCTGAAACCCTCAAGTGTCTTCAGGAAGAAAAGGAGGAGTAAAGGATTGTCTTCTCATATCCTTGTACATAGTTGTATATATCTAAAATCAAAAAGAAAAATACAAAAATATAAAACCTATAAAAACCATAAAAATCGAAAAATCAGAAAATACCAAAAATAGTTCTACCTAGGCATGTCTTCTGTTTATCGATAACATTTACGTATCTAGAAATGTCATTCAACAATGGCACGGATTCTTAAATGAAGCTCGAGCAGAAGTTATACTAATCAGTTAAAACATGTCTTAATGGCTTGCAGTTACTTCATACTGCAACCCGTGCTATACAATGAGGAAAGCATGTCGCCAAAAAGACAGCTGTTCCTCCAACCGGGTGATGTTCACCTGGGCATGGATTACTTTATATCCATGATTCTCCGACTTGATGTACGTTTCAGTGCATCACTTCGTATATAAGAAGAGAAGTCTTCTTTTCATCAAGATTCTATATCTTGTTAGATCCCTCAAGAGAGTCTTGATGTTACACAAGGTGGTAAAATGAACTAAATTTTCACAAATGTCCGTCGCTCAATTGAATGACTACAGCTCTTTTAATGGAAAACGGGTTATTAATTGAGGGGGAGCATATTTGTTCAAATTTCCGACACCTTGCCATATTTGTGCAAACATCAGCAGTGACACTCTCTCGTTGTTTCAAGGGGAGCATAGTATGCTCCAAAATCAGAATACATTTAAACCTGCCACATTTTCTCCCAAATTTTTCTAAATGTATTTAAATCAATTGGGATCACAAATCTCAAATCGTTTGAAATTTTTGATCGGGGGAGAGAATGTGATTTAAATAGGAAATTCTGATAAAATGTGATGATTTGGAAGCTAATGTAGGCTCTCCCGTATGTGCTAAACCATTTTGTACATCAAGGCACATATTGAGGGGGAGCAAAATGTTTTGGTCATAAACGTAAGCTCTTCCATATGTGCTAAAATCTTTCTTATATCAATGCACATATTGAGGGGGAGCAAATGGTTTTAACAAAACAAAGGATTTGGCATCTCATGTGGCCGTGACTCAGAATTAACCAATGAATTGACGAAACTTGAACTGTCATCAATCGAAAGGATTCGTCTTGGCCGGGTAATAATTTCAAGCTGGTCTAACCAGTGATGTAAGCGTGTCTCGAAAAAGATGAATCTGAGTAGAGTGTACCATTTCGAGAAACTTTCTGTGAACTTGACCAGGCCGGGTAATAATTTCAAGCTAGTCTAACTAGTGATGTAAGCGTGTCTCGAATCGGTCTTGTTCACTGAAAGTGGATCAATTCATAAAGTGCGAGCTCTACCTAACATGTGCAAATTTATAAAACAATCAACCGAGCACATGTTGAGGGGAGAAATTTGAAAAATATAAAACTCTCAAGTGTTTGCAAAAATGTGTTTCAGAATCATGATCACTTGAAGAGATTTTTCAATGATTTGGTTTATGGCAATCGTGGAAGTACACCAAAGACCGACCATTTTAATTAATGCATGGAGTTATAAGGATGGTTAGGTTAGGCTCAAGTTCCCACGATCCCGCCAGAGCCGGAGGGATCTACCCAGGGACAATCCACTAGTTAGTGTAGAAGTCCTTAGGTATGATTAAAAAAGGAGAAAAGTGAATAAGGGAAAAGTGCCGACTGAGATGGAGCTAGTACTGGAACAAACCCAACAAGGTACTAGTAAGGAAGTCTCGGTAAGCACTGAAGGGGTTGAAGAATGAAAAAGAATTGTAAAGATAAAGGGTGAAAAGAAATAGCCCTCCTTACAACTTAGGCAGAAACCGGGTCAATACATATGCTGTCAGAATCACTTAGTTGGTTGCTGGCATTGAAGACAAAGTATCATGGACCCAGTGATACGCTGCACAAACCTCCCTAGCCACTCAAGGTCCCTCAAAGGACTCTTGTTTCACTTGTCACGGAGATCAATACATTTCTATCATCTCTCTCACTCCGAGTTAGATGATATTGAAAAGGTGGCAGTCCTCTCCAGCCTCCGATCACCAAATCAAAACGCACAATTGAGTCTAGAGCCACGAGATGCATAATAAGATCTCATAGGGACACAAATTATTTCTACACTGGGTGTTCAATATTAAGGACACCAGTTGTAATCTTAAGAGTCCTACGCAGATCTTAGCAATCTGCCAGAACATTTATGAGGGAATTTACCAATGTAATTCTCAATGATTGAATGGAAATTCCTGCCAGGGTCAACATCAAGCAGCCCTGAAAGCAGGTCACTTCGGTAATCCTTTATGGATTACGCTTAGTGGTCGCGGCGGTTTCAAACGATCTACAGTCGTGGAGTGATCTCCAGCGACTCACCTAATCGTTGATTTACTACGGTAAAATCTTAAAAAGCCCTCTGTGGGTTTTCGATTAGGAACGGTCTTGGTAAGGATTAGAGATAGTTTTCACAATATGCTGTTGACTATCTCGAAGTCCAAACTTGTAAGTACCGGTCGAATTATTGCTAACTGTCGTATGCAGGAACGTCTGGCGACTGTAGCTGTGGAATGCTGTAGCTGGTTGCTGTTGTAGCTGGTTGTAGAAAAGATGTCAATCCATCACCACATGTTCACACCACATCATCATCAAAGAAGTCATGATCGACCTAAAAGACCTTCAACACAGCTTCTGCTAACTCTGATGCTAAAGATCATGACCCCATATCGTGTGAGCATGTCGGCTCTTAGTATATCTCATCACATGGAGTATTGCTACAGAAAGATGACTTGGAGACTCAAGTGGGATGATACGTTCACAGATTACTCAAAGTTCATCCAAGACAAAAGAGAAGTCATCTTCAGATCACTGATGTTTGCACAACAATCTATGACATTGAAGATTCAATGAGTACGAGCTATGATGTCAAGATCCAAGGATGAAGTGCTGAAATTCAGAACATTACTTCTGGGGTGACCTCCCTTAGGGGGAGATTGTTAGGAATATGAATATTCAGCAGAAGACTCGGTCACCCCGAGTACTTATTAGATCATCATAGCTAGTAGGATTATCAGTAATATTATTAGTAGTTTAGTTATTAATTAGTATTGTGGAGTGGGTCGGGTCTTTACCCTCTGTCAGCTCGCTCCACAGTCCACTAGGGACATAATATGTAGTAGTATATATACCCCTTCCCACACATGGGAAGGGTTGGACCTTTTCAATCTAATATTACACAAGTTTCTTTCTCTCACTAAAAGGCTCCCATTTCTCTCTCTAAAACCTCTTCCATTCGATCCATACAAGCCTCATACTAGTGATTCATGTATTGTGAATACCCTACATAATTTCTTTCACTTCCTTCATCATGTAACGAATTGCGTCCGTTAGAGCGGCTAACTCTGATGAGTTACCGGATGAAGAAGCAGGAGTGATAGGAACATTCACTTTGTTTCGAGAAATAGGAACTTTTGATTTATTCTCGCAAATTTCAATCACATCTTTAGGTCGACGATTCAAGATATTGCCACCAGCGGCAGCGTTTAGAGAATCTTGATCATTTCCATTCAACCCATTATAAAACGTATTGATCTGTTGTAACTCCGTGAAATCATGATGCGGGCATTTTCTTAGGAGATCTTTAAATCGGTCCCATGCCTCTCCGAAGTTTTCATCGAAACCTTGACGAAATCCAGAAATTTCATTTTTCAGATTAGTCGTCTTTGAAGGAGGAAAGAAATAATTGAAAATTTTCTGTACGAGATCTTCCCAAGTTTCAATGGATCGAGGGGGTTCTTTTTCCAGCCAAATTCGGGCTGCCCCTTCGAGTGAAAACGGAAATAGCATCAATTTGACAACTTTTTGCGGCACATCCTTGTAATTGATTGTAGAGGTCAACTTGTTGAACCAACGGATGTGTGCATACAGATCTTCTCGTTCAAACCCGTGGAATTGGTTTGTAGACACGAGTTGAATCAAATGCGTTTTCAATTCAAAATGATCAGAATCGATTGGTGGTAAAACGATGGCATCTCCGTAACCCTCGGTGGGTGCTTGGAGCATCTCCGCCATTGTTCGATCGTCTGCCATATTATCAATGGGAATAGTACGAATCTCGGGTTCGACTATTCGGGCAGTACGTCTACGATTACGTCTTCTCGGAATATCTACGAGTTCACGTAAAGGACTTGTCGACGTAGAAGAACGAGTGCGCATGCACTAAATAAAATAATTCAATTAAATCGAGATCGATGCAAAACACAAGGAACTTAAAACCTTAAATCAACAAGCGTACGATAGCTCTCTGACTGAAAAACACACAGAGTGGCGGAGAAGCAAAGGTGGGCAATAAATGCTCCTTAAAAACCCGCTCCTTTCGGTTCGACAATTTAATGTCAAACCTCCTGAAACCTCTGGGTGAAAGATCTTTAAGCCCATCTAGGATCATTAGTAACATTGATTGGCACAGCGGAATAAGAACAACACAATCAACATCACTAACAAGGTTGTTTTTATTAAACATAAAAATAAATAAACTACTACTACTAACAAACGCTAGAACACGTTTCAATCGACTCTCATTGAAGAGACAATTTCTATTAATTGAATAATGAGTTAGTTGTAACCCTAGACGCCAACCCTCTTTATATAATAGAGGGAGGTTACAAAAACCCTAGCTTACTAAGAAAGCTATCTAACTATTACATATTAGGTCCCTATTGTTTCTTCTTTCTTCATTCTTGCTTGTGGTTTTGTAATCATCAAATCTGTAATTCCCAACAATCTTCCTCTATTTGATATTACAAAACAATCTGTATGAAGAAACAATGCTAAAACATGTCATCATAAATAATAAGCTGCACATCATAAATCTTCTTCCCCTTTTTGTAATCATCCAATAGGGGTCTTGTGCATCTTGTAAACGCTTCCCCTCAAGTGATGCATGTAGATGGTAAGTATTTTTGAACAATAAGCTTCCCCTTAAAAATATACTAACCATCTTCTTGAACCATGAACTCCGTGGCATAGATCATCTCTTCCTTCAGTGCGAAAAGACACCATATAAAAAATGTCTTTGGAGAATTTTTGTAGTCAATATATGCATGGCGATCACATGTAATGGCCGATAGTCTCAGTGAGCGCAGACGGATCAACCAGAAACCACTCAATGCTTATGATTATTTTTCCTTTTTAATAATCATATCATGAACTGTATGGTATCATATGCCCCCCAAAATATTTGTAAAGCGCGTGTAACTGTTCCAATTAAGAATTATCCCATGAACTGAACCTCCAAAACGAACCATGCAACAAATGTCTTTACACCTTATCTGATTTAGTGCAAACAAAATATGTTTATTACACCTCAGTTATGGATTGTCGTCCCGGACGTTCATCATCCATAACCGCCTCGTTGATCCCAGATCAAACCAATAAAATAATGTGTGTGTGGTCCCGGACCTTCCACACCATTATCCTGTTATGTACTAAACACCTTGTAAACACCAAACCAAAAAGTAGTCAAGCCATAAGCATCACATCGTCCAAAATCCAAGGGCGTCTGAGGACCTACTATATTAAAAATAACGAAAGCAGTACCAACTGAATCCACCATCACTAGCAGCAGAAACCATCAGTAGGAACCACCAGCAAAAACCAAATATTTTTTTTTTTTTAATGCTTTGATCCTCTATGGATCTTTTATTGATAACTGATAATGTTTTTCTTCAATTGTTACAAAACATATGGCTGTATATTTCTTATATAGACCATAAACCCTAATACAGCCTGGCTAACAAACCGTGTAAAGAGATAAACATCAATCTCTTCTAAAAATAACTCTAACAAACATACTAAACATACGGATAACTAACAATAATATCCGCAGCAACAAACACTATCAGCAGAAACAAAATATAACTATCAGCAGCAATGAGCTTCGGCAGGAACCATAGCTATCGGCAGGAACCAGCTTTCACTATCGGCAGCAACAAGAAATATCTTATTTCCGAAATTCCCAACAATCCTCCCCTAATCTTGAGGAAATAGCTTATTTCCGAAAAGATTCCCTAAGCGTTCACGCTACTCTGAATGTACTTTGAAGTTCATAGGGAGAGGATTAGACCAGCAGCAGCATCAGTAAGTAACCAGCAGCAATACTTGAAACTTCCAGCAACAACTTCGATAGTTCAGCAGCAATAGGAAATTGTTAGGAATTATGATTTGATTATTACAAAACAAGAGGGACTGAAGATGACAGATGTTACTTTGTGTCTCATTGCTGCCGATCTCATTGCTGCCGATAGTGGAGATGGTTCCTGCCGATAGCTTTCTCATTGCTGCCGACAGTGATATCTTGTTCCTGCTGTTAGTGTTATTATTGCGGGTATTAGTTATTGTTATCCCGTATGTTTAGAGTGTTTGTTAGATTTATTTTTAGAAGAGATTGATGTTTATCTCTTTACATGTTTTATTTTTAACAGGCTGTATTAGGTATTAGGGTTTCTTATCTATATAAGAAACTAACAGCCACATATATTGTAACAAGTCGAAACACATATTCAATCGTGAAATACAAGATCCATAGAGGATCAAGAGTTTCTTGTTATTCTTCTTTCAATTCTGTTCTTAAAGAAAACCTTGTTAAGAAACTTTGATTGTGTTCTTGTTCTGTTCCGCTGTGCAACAATCATTGTTTCTATAATCCTAGAAGAGTTAGTTCTTGGATTCTACAAGTGGTATCAGAGAGGGTTGCTCTCGATATCTAGGATCTACAAGGTTGTTATTGTCGAAGAAGAGCAATTTTGGAGCAGATTCGTTGAAAGACAAGAGCAGATCTGGTAAATAATTTGATTGTTCTTGAGGTAATCGTATTTTTTTTTATCGATATGAGCAGATCGATTGGCTGTTTAATTTGTTTCCTCGTACTGGTATTAATTGCTTAAGCGTCAAAGGGTTGGTGTGTTATTGTGGTCAATCGAATATTTAATTGGTAGAATATTGATGGTGCATATTAAATTGGACGGTGCAATTGAATTTTTGATGAATTGTTGTCGATTATTTTATTGAATCGTACTATAAAATTCTTGGCTTGTAACAGTGATCGTACTGTTTGACATTTCCATTGGTCGATGTATTCTTATCATGGTCATGGTTATTTTCGTTTCTTGAGCAAGTGGGATCGCATTTAATTTTTTATGTGAGACTAATTTGCTTTATGCAAGTGGAGTTGGTTTGCTATTGAATTGTCAGTAGGCTCACGTGGTATATTGACGCAAATGGATGAATAAGTGGTGCGACTGTGATTTGATTAAGTACGATTTTGGACTGTTTGATTGGACGTAGCTGCTGTTGTCGACTCTTTTTGGGTCAGTGGTAGTTAATTCTGGTCATTAATTCTGGTGGTTGAAATTAATTCTGGTCTGACGAGTACTCGTTAAGTCTGCTCTTGGAAGTTGTTAAGTCTGCTCTCACATTATTAATTCTGCTCATGGTTATCGTTAATACTGTTGCTTTGGAAGTTAATTCTGCTCTCATTCTCGTTAGTACTGCTAGAGCAGTTGTGGATCGCAAACAGGAAACTTTATTTTATGGCTTGTTTTGGTGATTATTTGAAGAAGACAACTGTGTATTGCTTATTTGATGTTGTAGTTAAGTTCCACAGGTGCGCGTTCTTATTTTTGTGTGTTATTGCGGTGACAAAGACTTGATGAATCTAGCAAAGTGTGTGATCTATTATTTAGGGTGCTTAATGCTCACATTTGCTATCACTTTAAGGAGTTACGTTGTAGTGCTCAGTGTCTCATATAGTTGAGGATTTATCAAGAGGTCCTGGTAGCCTACTTCTAGGGATAAGTTTGGAGTCACGTGGATAGTGCAAGATATAAGACGCAAGTTTGGGAAATTCAACTTCTTCATCAAGTTCATTGTACTCGGTTTTCTTCATCAGTCATCATTTCATAAAGCTTATGGAGTTCGTGATTCAAGAGATGGTAAACATGCTTAGTTTCAGGGGAAGCTTATTGATTAATTGTTTATCTATCTACATGCACCACTTAAGGGGAAGTGATTCGATTCAAGTTGCATTGAAGACCCCTATTCGATGATTACAAAAAGGGGAAGAAGATTGGTTTGCAGCTTATCGTGTGGTGACATGTTCAAGAAGACCTCAAGGAAGCTTTGAAGAGATAGTTTTGTAATATCAAATAGGGGAAGATTGTTGGAAAATATAATTTGATGATTACAAAACTATAGGGACTAAATGTAATATATTAATTAGCTTCCTGTGTAAGTTAGGTCAACTTGTAAACCCTATTTATAAAGGGTTAGGGCGGCTATCATAGAATCATAAAAAAAAATGTAGATCTCTCCAATGAGAGTCGATTAGAAACGTGTGTATACACGTTCGTTAGTAGTTTGTAGTAGGTTTATTATTTATTATTCATTAAAGATCAGCGCGCTTGATTTAATAAATACAACCTTGTTTAACATCATTGATCTTTGTTTATTCCGCTGCTGTGCATCAATGGTGTTTGTAAAACATATCAGGATATCTCAGATGATACACCTATAGTTCAGCCTTCTTCTTCAAGGCTTTCCTCACCTAGTCCTACTAGGCAGCCAGTTAGTTCTGACATCAATGCAGGGGAGGGATTTAATGTTTCTCCACCCAGAGTCAGTGAAGCTCCTAATACTTCAAGTGTTCCTGCTGGTGGAACTAATGCTGCTGTTGATCTAACCTCTATGTCTCAGCTACTTGAAAGATCTGTGAAGAAAATTGAGGCATTGGAGTCAGAACTTAGTGAGACAAAAAGGATTTTTGGTGCTAAAGTGGAGAGCTTGGAAAAGGAGCTCAGGGATTCTAATGAAGGATTTAGTAGAACTATCCAAGAATTAAATGATAAGATCAGCAATTTGGAGGGTATTCAAGTGCAAAAGAAAAGAAGGGTAATTCTTTCTGAGTCTGAGGAAGATCAGGATGAAATGATATTTGATGGGCTTAATGTACTAGCATCTGTTTCTCTTGATGATGCAACTACTGAAGTTCATACATCTTCTGAGCACAACATCACTCCTGAAGCACAGGTCTCCTCTGAAGCAAGGAGCATTGCTGCTGATGTCTCCATTACTGCTGATGTGTCTGCTGTTACTGCTAATGTAAGTTCATCTGTTGCTGCTGAAAGTAACATCATTCCTCCTGAAGCAACTGAAAATGATGAAGAGATAGCTGCAAAGGTGCATGAACAGGAAGTTGCTGCTGAAGAAGCTAGATTAGCTCAGCTTGCTCAAGATGAAGAGCTTGCAAGACAATTGTCTGTTGATGAGAAGAATGTTGCTGGAATTATAAATAACCCAAGTTCAGATGATCCTTCTTCAGAAGTGTTTAGTGCACAAGTTGAATATTTATTGAACACTGACATGATTATTAGAGGTCATGGGTTTATGCTTCTTCAAATGCCAGAATTAGATTTAGATACAAAGTCAGACCTGCTAAAGGCATTCATCTTGAAGAAACAAAGAGCAACCACTTGGAATGATTTGATGCACAGGATTAAAGAAAGACAAAGGCTAGGATATAAGATGCCAACTAACAGAGACAATATCAATTTTATGAAGGTGTATCTAAGGAATGAAGCTAACTACAAAATTAGTGATTTCAAAGGTTGGCCTGAAGGTGCAATTCAAAAGTTGTTCCTTGATACTTATGCAAAGCTCAACTCTTTGGTAGACACTGATATTCCACAAAGCAGGAAAAGAGCATCTTCATCTTTGGAGTCTGATGTTGCAAAGAGAATGAAGTCTGGAGATGACTCTAAGGATGATTCATTCATTGCTCAAAGTTCTACTGTTGATGCATCAAAGGTGCCACAAGAAGATCTTGTTTCTGCTGATCTTCCTACTGCTGATGTTTCTGTTTCTGCTGAGCCTTCTGTATCTGCCCCTATCTTTCAATATAGTCTAAGAACAAGGAAGAAGAGTCATTCATTCAACCCTTCTTCTGTGGATATTCTTGAAGTGGATGCTCATGAGTTGGTTGAGGTTGCTTCTGAAAGTGATTCAGAGGATGACTCTGTTCACTCATGGGGTAAAATTGCTCATTGGGAACTTAGGTCTACCTCTGAAGGTGAAGTTAATGTTTGGTTTTCACTTGATGGGACAGTCAAGTTCTTTACATTTTTGAGGGAGATCTTGGATAGGGTTGAAAGAAAAGATTTAGAGCATCTTTATAGGATTGTAGATAATCATTATCAATCTAATACTCCAACTGGTAATGGTTTGCTGCTTTGGGGAGACTTGCAAGTCTTGATGAATAAATTAGATGAAGACAAGGCTAAACTAGTGTGGGGTAATCAATCATCATGGAGAGTCTTCTCTTGGAAATTATATCCTTATTCCAATGTTCATGTTGTGGAACTCACCTCTGGCAAGTTCCTCACTATGTTTGTGGATATTGCTTATCCTTTATCTGAAGGAGTGTTAAAGAGAATGCTAACACAGAAGGTCAAAGTTCCTAAGCATACTATAGGAAATGATCTAACCACAGCTGAACAATTGGTTAAATTCATCAAGGATCAAATTGCAGCTAAGAGGATTGCAACTTAAGGGGAGGAATGAAGTTTAAGGGGAGGATCATTTCTTGTTGTTGTTGTATAATTTCTTTCTTTCTTTTGTTATAATTTCTTTCTTTCTTTTGTTTCTTTTCTTATTTTCTTTCTTTTCTGTTGGTGTGTTTCATAGTTTATTAAAAAAAAAAAAAAAAAAAAAAAAAAAAAAATAAAAAATAAAAAAATTCTTATGTATATTTTGTGTGCTAATAAGTGGTTTTGAGCAACACCTTGCAGGTACAGTGTTGGTGTTTACACCTGCACAATAAATGGTGCTCAACTCACCATGTCTTACAGACAAGAAAGAGTTGACTCACTATGAGGGTACGGCTCTGGTGTGATCATCAAATCCGTTGATAGCTATAATCGCTTGCTCAAAGCTATAGGGTACTTCAACTCACCCATGATTTGTTTCTGAGAGTTGAAAATGGTTCTCAATTCACCATGGATGTAACCCTTCTGGGATCCAAAGGATTGGCTAGTCCACAAAAGTATGGTTTGTGGTAAAGACACTTGGTATCCATATTTGGTATTCAATTCACCAAGGTTTGCTGTAACCTAAGAATTGGCTAGTCCTGAGCAAACGGCTACAGGTAAAGACAAGTCAAATCCGTTTATAGTTGCTGATTTGCTAATAAATCAGATGGTTATCAATGTACCATGGTCTAAAACATCTAAACATTGGCTACTCCAGTAGTGATGGCTATTGGTAAAGAGACATCAAATCCATTAATTTTCAATGATTCACCTCTCACAGGAGTTAACACACCTGGATGTGATGAGAATAGTATGAAACTTAAGTGATTTGATGTACATATTGTCATAAGTAGCAGCCAAGTACAAGTACAAGTTATGGTGATCAGTATACAAGTTTTGGAGAAGATTTCTCATTCCTGCTGAACTATTGAGGTTGCTGCTGGATGCTATAGAGGTTGGAATCTTACAAGTCATGGTTGATGTTGCTGGTTACATCATATTGCTGCTGCTAAGTCGCAGTCCTCAAGCCTGAGAAGTTAAAGCTATATCATACAGGAAACTTGAGGTTAACCTAGTTTACCGATCCACTAGGTCAACCACAAGTTTAGGGGAGGAATAATGAGTGTCTGCAGGTTATTATCTATGGCGGCATTGTTCAAGGGGAAGCATTGTTCAAGGGGAAGCATTGAAGACAGTTTTGTAATATCAAATAGGGGAAGATTGTTAGGAATTATGATTTGATTATTACAAAACAAGAGGGACTGAAGATGACAGATGTTACTTTGTGTCTCATTGCTGCCGATCTCATTGCTGCCGATAGTGGAGATGGTTCCTGCCGATAGCTTTCTCATTGCTGCCGACAGTGATATCTTGTTCCTGCTGTTAGTGTTATTATTGCGGGTATTAGTTATTGTTATCCCGTATGTTTAGAGTGTTTGTTAAATTTATTTTTAGAAGAGATTGATGTTTATCTCTTTACATGTTTTATTTTTAACAGGCTGTATTAGGTATTAGGGTTTCTTATCTATATAAGAAACTAACAGCCACATATATTGTAACAAGTCGAAACACATATTCAATCGTGAAATACAAGATCCATAGAGGATCAAGAGTTTCTTGTTATTCTTCTTTCAATTCTGTTCTTAAAGAAAACCTTGTTAAGAAACTTTGATTGTGTTCTTGTTCTGTTCCGCTGTGCAACAATCATTGTTTCTATAATCCTAGAAGAGTTAGTTCTTGGATTCTACAGAAATCATCTTCAAAAGAAGATCTAAGCTGGTCACCATGTCATTCTGGATCTTGACTGCTACTATGACAATATGTACTTCAAATCACTTTAAGTTTCATACTATTCTCATCACATCCAGGTGTGTTAACTCCTGTGAGAGGTGAATCATTGAAAATTAATGGATTTGATGTCTCTTTACCAATAGCCATCACTACTGGAGTAGCCAATGTTTTGGTGTGTAAGACCATGGTACATTGATAACCATCTGATTTTGAGTAAACCAGCAACTGTAAATGGATTTGAGTTGTCTTTACCTGTAGCCGTTTGCTCAGGACTAGCCAATTCTTTGGTTTCAACTGAACCTTGGTGAATTGAATACCAAATATGGATACCAAATGTCTTTACCACAAACCATACTTTTGTGGACTAGCCAATTCTTTGGATCCCATAAAGGGTTACATCCATGGTGAACTGAGAACCATTTCAACTCTCAGGAATGAACCATGGGTGAGTTGAAGTACCCTATAGCTTTGAGCAAGCTATTACAGCTATCAACGGATTTGATTATCACACCAGAGCCGTACCCTCATGGTAAGTCAACTCTTTCTTGTCTGTGAGACATGGTGAGTTGAATACCATTTGTTGTGTAGGTGTAAACACCAACATTGTACCTGCAAGGTGTTGCTCAAACCAACTTATTAGTACACAAAATATACAATTTTTTTTGAACTAAAAGAAATCAGAAACAAACCAAAAGAAAAAGAAAGAAAATAAGAAAAGATATACAATTTTTTTTAACAGCAGCAGAATCCGAGCAGCAGGAACAAAATTACCAGCAGAAATGGTGATCAGCAGGAACTGGTATACTACCAGCAGGAACCGAAGCATTATCAGCAGAAACAGTTCAAGCTAAGCAGCAGGAACCATTTGAGAGCAACTAAAATTAATCATCGACTGACTGATCCACGTACCAATTATCCCAAATTCAGTCTGCAACTCTTGAGTTGCAACTGACCCCACTGACAATCCATAACCATACGAGACCAGCAAATCAAATTAATGAGGACAAACCAATTTACTCGTACCAATAATCAAACAATACGAGAACATGCAGATATTAAATCCATCACCTACTGATAAGACAATGAATTAATGGTACCTCACATGCATAAATGTCAAGTCCTGACACCATCCACACCATAACCAATCACAATACACAAATCGATCCATGTGCTGCACCTTACGATGACCAATGTAATTCACTTCATATTCAAATCATAGCCCCATGTGATCAATTAAATTCACCGACCATTAGAAAATAAGTTCCATTAAATCCAATAAAACTAATTGCCCAATTAATTAAAGCCAGGCAAGGATCAGTACGAGGAACCATTTAATGATCAGTCAATACTGTATGAAGTCAACAACCAACCCCACTGAATGAATTAATATAATTTCACAAGTGACAAACCAACAAGCAGCCCCACATGCTTGAATAAATCGTATATTATGAATTGACCAAGAAAGCCATGTAACAACCAATCGAATTGTAACAGCAACATCAATCATCCCCATTAAATGCATTGAAGCAAATTTGGCCAATAACATAAGCAACAAACCAATTTCCATTTCCACTTGTGTATTATCATTTGACATCCACTTGCATATGATAATAGTGAATAAAGTGTACCAACAAGCAGCAATATTCTTGACCCATATTTACCACTTAGCAAATGACATCACATAGACCTCACAAATATTATTTGACCATCATCATATCAGTGACAAAATAGTCAATTCGAACAAGGTATAGCTGCTTTAAACAGTTGACCAACACCCGATCCTAATGATCAAAATCAGCAGCAATATGCACCAACAGACTGCTACTGACAAACATTGACCAATCACACACAATTTTCCATACTCGTACATCAACCCCACAAATAGAATTCTCCAATCGAGGAATTGAATAACAGAATACCATGCGTTGACCACCATATCAGTAACAAACCATCCAAAAGCAACAAACAGATCAGCCATGAGCGATAAATCAAATTGTTCAATCATGCAACAAACCCTTTCATTGAATAATTATGAACCGAATAAATAATCCATGAAGTAATCGACTGACCAATGGATTCATAAGTATGAAGATAAATAATTGCTCCATGTACTGATGCAATGACTGTAGACCCACGTCTGGTCTTTACCCAATCACAAATCCTCAAACAAATTATTCTTTAAAGAAATCAACCCATTTTATCTCATGTAAGAATAATCAAATCCATATACTGACACAAAACGAATCAACCACAACAGCATCCAATCACCATTTAATGGCCATATTAATCCATATAATAAACGCCCCATGTGAACCACATACGACAACCACATTCAATACTCCACATATATACCCCTCAACCAATTATAATCATCAAATCAGTACCCCATAATTAATAAAGCACCGAATAATCTTGACCCCACAATCGAATAATCCCAGTTGACTAAAACCAATTTTGCTTCACTTCATTGATCACCCACGTCTGACCACACAAATAAAATAAAAGCCAACTAGTATGAGGTCACATGACTAGCCATTAATGTCCATATGTGATTGATAACTGCTATCAATATTGCTTGAGAATGACAGCCAATCAGATCGAGGTTGAAATTATATAACCCAATCAGTTCCCACAAAGATCAGTAATAGACCAATATATGCAACAGCAAAAACCACTCACTCAACAGCTGCATTATTTTAGTTAGTGAACACAAAACAAACTGAAAAATATGTTAGTTAACACAAAATATACAACAATAAGCCTCCCCTTAGGCTTATGCCTCTCCTCAATACCAGCAATGATGAGATCCACCATTTTCCTTGGACCTCATTCTCATATTGTGACCATTGTGCCTCCAAGGCCAACCGCCTATGTACTGAACATCATGATCCCATATTTGCCCCCCCACAAACATTGGGTGATAAAAACCAAACCTATAATCATTTTGAAAGTAAGCACTTGTAGGTCTGTTAGATGGTCGAGCAACATTCCTTTTCCATCCAGCAGACTTGGTTTGACCAGCTGGAATTGGCTTACCAGAAGGAACATGTGCAGGTCTAAAAGGCCTACCAGCAGGAACAGGTGCTGGTCGTTTTGCATTACCAGCAGGAAATGCATTTGTTCTAGGGACAAATGGGGGAATGTTCTCTACATTTTGCCATACTGACCTAGGTTGCTTTTGTTGAACACAATTACCCATTTTACTCTCATAATAATCATAATCTTTAATTAAATGAGAATAACTTCTACAAACAAAACAAGATTTCTTTTTAATCTTTTTGTTCTTAACCTGACTTTTCTTATCATGACCTTGCATAACACACAAAGACTTCTCACAAACAGAATCAGAAGAACAATTGTTTTTAACAAGACTAATAGGGATGTCATCAAAAGTAGCTTTCTTTGAATTGGATTCCATACTAGCTACTTTTGGTGAGAAGTCATCAGACTTGGGTGTGGTTGACCTGTCATTTGAATCACAAGAGACAAAGTCTTTGGACTCTGGTTCTGAGGACTTGACACTTGTGAAACAAGAGACAGAGTCATCAGGTTCAGGTAAATCTTTGGACTTTTTGCCATAAACCATCTGTGAATCATCAAAGTCAAGGTCAAGGGCTGAGTGGATAGGGACAGGCTTGAAAACTCCTCTGATTGGTGGAGGAACTGCATTCATTCCTCCTTCTTTGACAAACTTAACAGGAATTTGGTAATCAACTTCCTTAGGGGTAGGGTCAAATATTCTAGGGTTATATTCCCCAACATCATATCCCAACCCTATCTTACGCCACTTAGGATTATTAGTATAATTAACAAGATATGTGTCTGATTGTTGCCAAGAATTTATCCTAGCCACTTCACTATCTAGTTTAGCCTGTAGCTCTTGTTTTTCTAATTTCAACTTAGCATTTTCTCTTTCAGAATGTTTTAGACAGTTATTGGAGTTCTCTAAGTCTCTTTCCAAAACCCTTATCTTTTGTTCATATGCTAGCTGATTAGCTTCATGCCAAGCCTTTTGTTTTTCCACAGTTTTAAGTGCCTTTTTATAAGCTTGAATGTCTACAAACAATTTATTATATTCAGGCTCCATTTCATCAAATTCCCTTTTTAACTCAGTGTATTTATTTTCACTATCCTTTTGCAATTTAGTATATTTAATTTCACAATCAAAAGAACACTTGAGTACCTGAGTTGGATAACCCATCATTCCAAATTCTCCAGCCACTTGTGTACCAGATCCAGCAATCATCCCATAGACCTGTGCAGCTCCAGCATTAGTTACATTTGTCTCACCTTTTGTCTTATGTCCAGCAGCCATTTCCCTCACTTGAGTGGCACATCTTTCCTCATTAGATTTAGTATTTCCTGTCCCGTCTTTCCTTGAGTCATAAGGTAGCAAGGCTTTAATCTTCATGACAAATGTCTCCAAAGTATCACCAGATCCGAATGAAGTCATTTTATGAGGGTTTAAGAGAATGGTATGAAAAAGATTTCTTCTTTGACACTAACAACACAACTGCTCACAGAACCGAATTAATGCCCACTGACTGATGAAACCCAAATCACCAATACTCTTCGAACAGTGCCCCAAAATTAAATATCAGTGATCAACCAATAAATTATGCCACCAAACGTCAAACCAAAAATAACAATCCCCAATGGGTTATACTATACAAGCCCCCCTATGATGTCAAATCATAGGGGACAAAGGGAATCTTCTTTTTATTTTGCAGTATAACACAATTTTCTGTCAGTTTCTGTTCCGTATTTCTGACAGTTTTTAGCGTTTGACATATTAAACTTTATATTTTCTGTTCCGTACTTTCAGGTTTATAATTTTTTGATATAAATAAAATTATAAAAATAAAAAAGGGGGGGGGGGGGGGCTTGGATAACAAAAAAAAGGGGGGCTTGTATAACTTGTCCCATCCCCAATTGATCAATCAATGAAAACAGCAAGCGACAAAATCCAGTTGACCAAATACAATTTAATTCGAGACAATAATAGCTGCTTCACATTAAATTGTAACCGACAAACAATTACTCCAAACGACCAATAGCCAAACAGTCCCACAAAACGAGTCAACAATAGCAGTGAAATCCAATTACCAATTGACTTTCTTGACAAAAACGAATCTTGAATAATAAGAATAGCGCCGACAGATTTAATTCACTTTTCAACACAAACAGAATACTCCAAAGCACAAAAGTAATTGATAAGTATCGACCCCACAACGAATTAAAACAATACGAGGTTATTGATGGCAATATCAAAACACTAATTTAATAGCTGTACGAGGTTTTAGTCGACCGATTGATAATCAGGCCCACGTGAACACCAATCCAAAACAAGAATCGATACCTTAATAATTTTAACGATTACCAAGAAAATTCCCAGATCTGCTACTGACTTCTTCAAAACTGCTTTTCTTTCACAGAGATCCTCACGAGGCTCTGATACCACTTGTTAAAGATCTTTAAGCCCATCTAGGATCATTAGTAACATTGATTGGCACAGCGGAATAAGAACAACACAATCAACATCACTAACAAGGTTGTTTTTATTAAACATAAAAATAAATAAACTACTACTACTAACAAACGCTAGAACACGTTTCAATCGACTCTCATTGAAGAGACAATTTCTATTAATTGAATAATGAGTTAGTTGTAACCCTAGACGCCAACCCTCTTTATATAATAGAGGGAGGTTACAAAAACCCTAGCTTACTAAGAAAGCTATCTAACTATTACATATTAGGTCTCTATTGTTTCTTCTTTCTTCATTCTTGCTTGTGGTTTTGTAATCATCAAATCTGTAATTCCCAACACTCCGTTAGAGTTTGTTTATCAATCAAAGGTGAGCCGAATTCGCAAGCGACACAAAGGCAAGTTTTAATCTGAAGTTTGGGAATTTATTATGATAATACTCCAAGTTGAGGAATATTATATTAATTTTGCTTTTATCTTTTATTTAACAACAAAACGGAAATTTTTTTTGGGTTTTTATTTTTATATGATAATATATATATAAAAGAAAAGAAAAATATTTTTGTTTTTTTTATATGTTTATGAAAGTGGAAACTTCTGAAAGAAGGATCTCAAGTCACTAATCGTTTAAAATCTCAACGATATTGTCGCAACACAACCTCCCCGGCAGCGGCGCCAAAATTTGATCCGTGCTAAAGTGTATATATAAATAATATCAGACGGATACACGTGAATAAAGACAAATTAAACCTTTAGGAAAAAGGCTAACTTGCAAAAACTCACGTTTGTGATATGTATGATACCAGGTAAGTGTTTACCCGGGTCGTGTCCCAATGAGGAGTGAATGGACAATCATGAAAAGTTTGGAATTAGAATGATTGATATTTGGAATATGGAATTTTGCTTGTATTTTTATTTTAATTCTAATTATATAATGAGAAACAAATTCTCAAAATAAAATTAAGATTAAAGCAAATTATATAAAAAACGCGAAACGGAAAGTCTAAAAACGGGATTAAAAAGTGAAATCTATAAAAACAAATCCTACAAGTGTAATTTTATTTTTCCTAAGTTATAAATAACAAAAGAAAATTTTAGAAAAAAGATTTATATTTTTCTGACTTTTATATTTTTTATTCAGAATTAAAAACTGTTTTAAAAATAAAAATGCATAAAAAATATTAAAACTATTCCAAAAATTATGAAACTTTTTCTAAAATTACTTTAAGTAAAAACAGTCCTAGGAAAAATAAAATGAAGGTACGAGCTTATTCTAATAAGCTGTAATAAGCTAAAAAGCTACGGATAGCTTAATATGGAAAGAAGCTTAAATATTAAAGGGTGCAAGGTTATAACTGAAGAAGTCCCAAGGGCAGATGGTGAGTGTGTTGTGTGTTTATCTGAGAGGCTGGGGTTTGAATCCCAGCATGGACTTTTTTTGTAAAACTATTTTTTTTATCTTTTTTATTTTAACAACTTATTAATAAGCAATATATAACCAACTTTTGTAAAAGAACTTATTTTAAATCTCACTGAATCAGCAAGAAATAAGCTACTTATCTCAACAGTTAAGTTTTAAGGTTTTTAGAACTAGAAATTTAGTTAATAAGCTATAAGCTATAGATAAGCTATAAGTGAACTAGAATAAGCTACTAGGGACTGATATGACTATAAATAAGCTAAATAATCCAGAAAAAGCTATGGCTAAAGCTGATAAGCTCTTAAATAAGCCAAAACCAAAACACAAGTCTGCTGATTAACTAGGTGGTGCAGGGGAGATATTGCCTTTTTCAAGCCACTAAAAAGTACTTATAAGCTGTTCTAAAAAATGAAAGAAAAATGAGAAAACTTAGACTAGCAAGCCAAGTATATCTGAGCCAAATTCCAGCTTATTACAACTTATTATGAGCTAATGAAAAATCATGGTGGAAGGCTGCAAGTAAGGAAAATCAACTGATGTAGCTGATATTGATCTAATATGCTCAAATCCTAACCAACCTATGCCAAACCTTTCTAACTAACTAAATGGACCAAGGTGAGTATGGAGAACACAAAAATGAGTGCTTAACTGAGTTTATAGCTTCTGAGAGCTTATAGCTTTAGTAGCAGCCCTATGGGTGTACTTATGAACTCAAATCCTACAATTATTTGAAAACAGGCCCTAAACTCTTAACAAAAGCTCACATATGCTAAGTAAATCAAGATCAAAGCTGGGAAAAGTGCAAGTGAACAGTTCTAACCCATATTGACCCATTTTGCCTTTTTGACCCAAACAGTCCTTAGTGTGGGACTGTTTTGGATTTTCAAAAGCAAAGCCACTTTTGAGCTATGGAACTTATCCACTAATGATTGAATAACTTAATTAAGCTGAATTAAGCAACTTTCATTTAAAATTAAGCACTAAATAAGCAATTCCTAGTTTATCCTATTTTTGGCTTTTAAATGAGATTTTAAGGGAACTAGACCAAACTGAAGTTTAAACTATAGAAAGACAGATACACAGCAATAATTAATACCTAAGAAATAGAAAAAAGGCAAAATAAGCTAGTAATAAGCTATTGAACAGTAGAGTAGTAAAATACTTAAAAATTTAGAAAATGCTTACAAATGCATTAAGGTTCAATATAAAAGGTAATGATCAGTGGATAAGTGGAGCTTCTCAAAAGCAATCTAGAAACCCCATTTGGCTTTTCCAGAACAGCTTAAAATCACCAAAGTGCTTATTTTGACCAATCTTTGACTTCTGTTGACTTTTCTTGACTTTTACAATTAGAACAGTTTAATACTAATATAAACTTACACAAAGCTATGAAAAGCTTTTATAAGATTATAGGAAGGGTAATTGTGGCTTTTGAGTGATTCTTAACAACTGGAAAACTTAATACGATTTACCAAGATAACTTGAATTCTATTAAAATGAAAACTGAGTGCAATACTGAATTAAAAGAGAGTAAATAACTTAAAAATAACTTGAATTAACAACTGAAAATTGGAATTACAAAATATAAAGACTGAATAAATAAAAACGATTATTAAAAATTAACTACTTGCCTCAATAGGCTTACAAAGAGTTCTATTTATACTAAACTAAAGTGGGATAAGTCTCATCTTCTTCTCTGATCATTTCTGCACCATTGGATCCTCTTGAATTGATCTCAGCCATTTAAACCACTTTTGGCGCCAAAAAGGAGATAGTGGAAAAATCCACTATCTCTGATAACTTGAAATGGGGAAGAAGCATTAATTGCTTTTGGCTTGCTAGGTGGAGTGGGATAGGAGGAGGGGGTGGGTGTTGCAGAGAAACCTGTGGGTGAGGGTGGTATGGTTTTGGCGGGGTGGTTTAGGAAGAAGAAGGTTTGACGGAAGTCAAACCTTTTGTTTAACTAAGGGATCGGGGTTGGGTTGGTTATTTAGGATTGGGCTTGGTTTGTGTAGTGAGTGGGCTGGGTTATCTGTTTTTGGGATTTGGTTGGATTTAGGATAGAATTGGGTTTAATATTTAGGATTGGGTTGGCTGGGTTTAGTGATTAGGATTAACTTTGGATTTGGATTTAATTTTAGGGACTAATGTTGTAACATCTGAAAATCTAAGGACTAAGGCTGCCAAAACTAGATATTATTTCCAAGGACCACTTGTGTCATTTTGGTATTTTGGGGGTTGACTTTGACTCTGTCTTTGACTTTCGTCTTCACTTGATCAAATGTACAATTGTTGTCGAGTCGATCCAAAAATGCTCATTTTTGTTCCGTTTTCAATCCTTCAGTACCTGAAACACATAAAACACAAACCAAGGATATCTGCATTATAATTCAGTGTTTTAGGTTATTTTTGTATCTTTTATGGGTATAAAATGATGAGTATTTACACTCTCATTAATCTCTTTACGTTTTATTCTTGCATTTATCATTCCACATTTATACTTGCTTTGAGTTTGTGTTTGTGTGGCTTGTTGCTTATAGTGTGATTATGCAGATACATTTATGGGACCATCCGCAGAATCTAACAAAACTAGCTCTAATTTCTCTTACTTGTTTTGTGTGACTGTTTTCTTAAGTTGGATATAGACATATATATATAGTTGTTACAAGTGTCGTAACCACTATTCATATTTAGCCACACTTGATCGGAAATTTGATACAAAAGATTTTAGATTTTAAATGGAAATGTATTCACCCCCTCTACGTTTCTACAATTGGTATCAGAGGCACGTCGCTCTAGTTTTCAAAACAAATGGCTTTTAAAATAGAGTATGTTCC
Source organism: Artemisia tridentata subsp. tridentata (assembly GCA_021014915.2). NCBI lineage: Eukaryota > Viridiplantae > Streptophyta > Magnoliopsida > Asterales > Asteraceae > Artemisia > Artemisia tridentata. Next base: position 186,656,523 of record CP139509.1, on the reverse strand, counting down.
TTGTATCAAATTTCTCATGAAGGGTAATTAAATATCTAAACTGTTTTTGTTGTCTAATTTGTACCAGAATACTTCCTTACTTGATTCGTACTAGTTTTGTTGGTTAAATGCACTTCGTATACTTGCTTGAAAATAAATCTTCTTAAAAGATTTTGAAAGTGTCGATATTTTCTTTTTTATGTCTTAAAGAGTAGTAATGATGTCCAAAACACGTGTTTTATATGCATGAACAATTTCTTAAAGTCCTGTAAGTCACTAATTGAATTTATTCACGAAAAACGTGTTTTTGTTTCTTTTCTGAATACTGGTGACAGTCAATTAAATATTTACGGGACCGTAAGTATTTAAGGGACACTCACCAGAACTGGGTCAACTTTGAAAATTCATATAAAATCAACCGTAAGTCCGTAGGTGTCGTGCCACCCGCCATTTTAAAGGTAATTGATTCTACTATTATTTAAACATACTTGCAATTATTGATTCCAAAATTAATTAAATCTTAAATTCAAAGTACTACATAGTGGTCAAAACCTTGTGTTATGTTTTAACGTAAAACTTGCATTTTACTCTTTCTTTCGAGTCTGACACTTCTAGTCAATGAATATTTGAAAAATGGAGTCTTTATCTTTTCAAAATATTAATCTTAACTAATTTTTGAAATGCGGAGGGAACTATTTTGTTTTAAAATAAAATCAAGCTATGTATACATTATTGTATCTAACACACAAAACAATAACGAATATCTTTATGTGTGCTATGCTAAATGATTATGTGTTTTTTATAGCTTTCTTATCTTATAATGTTTTAGTAACTCACTTAGATATGTATACTAAGTTGATTAATCATGTATGTCGAAAACAATTGTCTTACACAATTATCTCTCCAAAGGTTCAAGTGTTAAAATATGCCACCTCAAAATATTTAACACTTCATCAAATTTTCAACATGATTTCTAAAACATTACATGTACTTGTCTTGGTTGGCCATGGGTTGTCTAATCAAGAGAAAAGTTTATAATAATACATTAGTATTTAAGTAAAAGAAAATATATTTTTGAACCTTGCATGTATTTGAACACACACTAATTGTTTCAAACATGTAGTATTTTACAAAAGTTGTGTATTGTATAAAATGGTTAGGATAATTATTTTTATACTCATGAAATGCCAAAAACTATGCATATTATACGTAATAATAAATAGTTTTTCGCGCACAAAAATAAATGACAATCTTGAATTATAAAGTTAACATGTCATTATTATTAACCTCACACATATAACTAGTATTAAATTAGATGGAGCACATTCCATAAATCTTTATTTATTTTCTTTATTAAAAAGAGTGGTCGTGAGGGTCAAGAAAGATTTCGAGCATATATCAACTCATTGTTCAAATTATGATTGATATCATTATCGAATCTAATTGACAAGTTTTCGAGTATGGACATGAAATTGGAGTCATTATTTGTTTAGCTTCAAGATAAAATCAAAATATAATGAAATATATTATCTTGAACCTACTTACTCCCTTATTGGTCAAACAAAGTCAAAGGTCTCTTTGCGTAAACGCAGCTTTTCTCGTTATGGGATATGCTTTACTTTGATGCAAAACACTTAGCTTGTTTGCATCAAGATGATTATTGATTACGTCAAGTGGAAGTTAATCACGAATTATGATATTGTGAGTACTTGACGTTGAGTTATTTGAAAGTTGATTATCCTTTGTACTTTCCCGAACATATTCTATAATCATTATTGTCAAACTCTTTTCTCTCTTAATGACATTGTGATTATCTCATAATCAATCATTTGATTATTATTTTCAAACAAATAAACCTTAAACCAATTCAAATATTTTCAAATCTCATCCATCCATATTACAACTCACAACCCCAACATCATTTTTTATTCCCTTACATACAAATGTACCTTATGTACATTTTGTCCCCTAACATTCCCACATTCTCTCACATTCTCCACATCAACATATTTTCACCACATTCTCTCTTAACCACTACAAATCAAACACATCACCACATTCCCTTTCTTCTCCATTTTGAATTTGAAAAACACACTCCCACTCTCAAAGCTTCTCACACACACTCTTCATACTCACTCTTACTAATACACTCTCTCTCTAATTCAAATTCAAATATCACACTCACAACCAAACTTCTCCTACGCACTTTTTCAACTCACATCCTTATCGAACATTCAAATTTGAATTTAAGCCAAAGGCTCCCCATCACATCACTCTCCCATCCATACAACTCACCTCACTCACATACAACCTTTCCTACTATTCTCCTCTTACATTTCAATTTCAAATTTGAATCTCTCACATAGGATCCCCATCACATCCATTTCACATCCAATCCAACTCACACCTTCAATTCATCACATGTGAAATAAACTCAACCTTATCTCTTCCCCTCTCTCACATTCAATTCAAATTTGAAATCCAAACCAAGGCTCCCTTCTATCACATCATCACAACTCACCCCAATTCATCTCAACCCTTCAGCTCCCCTTTCTCACCAAGAAAAACATATTCTTGGCATATTCTCTTCTAACCCAACCATGCCATCTCATCTAACTCAACCTTGGTTTGTTCTCAACCCAATCTCACTCTCTCACTTCCCTTTCACACAATTTAAATTTCAAATTCAAATTCTTTCCTCTCTCTATCTCTAATATATACACTTCCTTTTCTAGCAAAGGAATATCCCACGACATATTCTTTCTTTCTTTTCTATGCCATGTGAGGAATACCCAAACTACCCCTATCCAATTATCTCTTCTATAATTCTCTCTTTGATAATTGGTTTTACTTAAACACTTCACAAATCATTTTTACAAAATGGCTATTTGAGTCGGTAGAACTTGAGGATGAATAATGTAAAGGTATAAATGTGTGAAGTACAATCGGGGGTTTAGCAAGGTTGGGTATTTAAAAGACCAAAACCCAAAAGAGAAAAAGTACTAGGTATCCTGAAGTGTCGCTAGTGCTCCGACACGCCAGCAGCGCGCCAGCCTCGATAATCTTTTTCTCACTTTTGGATTTTGGCCTATAAATACCACACCTTGGCTCTTGTATTTCTCACCCCTTTCCAAACATTATTTCTCTCTAATTTCTTTTCTCTCTACCATCTAAGTCTACATCTCGTGTTCTTAATCTATCACTTATCATCTTTGAAAGAACACATCTCTTGCAAGGGAAGAATCACAAGAACATAAACCACTATTGTGATTGTTTTGAGGGTCTTCTTATCTATAACCTTTCTACTAGAATCGAGTCTCTAGGTTAGGTTAGGAATTGATTGAACAATAAAACATTCTATCATTGGATTTGGTTGTAAGGGAAGTCTTGTGTCGAGGTGACCAAGCCTAGATCGTGGGAGATCTAGTTGGGGTTTGATACTTCTGGTGGAAAGTCTTTGTGGTCTTAGTGGTCTTTGTGGTTAAGTCAAATCACAAGTCTTTGTGGGTGGTTTCCGAGGGCGGAATACCGTAGGGAGTAGCCCTTCTTAGTGAGCACCGGTCTTTGTGCATATCAGTGGATTGAAGTTGTATACGGTTTGTAATCCACCATAAGGATTATACTTAGTGAATAGTATAGTGTCGTGGATTCGCAACTGGACGTATGGATGGTATAAACCCCACATCCTGAACCAGTATATATCGTGGTGTCTTCTTACATGCTTTATATACTTCAGTTATAATTATGGTTGTGATTATTGTTGTAAAACCACTTGGTGATCTTTGAGCCTTGAAGTTAATAAACTTCGAAGAAGCCAAAAAGACCGTATTCATTCCCCTCTACGGTTCTACAATTGGTATAAGTGCGGGATACTCAAGTTTTCAAGCGTTAAAACCTTCCCGTGAAGGCGTTTTAAAGTGAAAACTTCTTTTTCAAAAATTTGAAACCCTAAAATCAATTTTTAGAAAAGTTGAGTATTAGATCCATGGCTCAAGAGAACCTTATGTCATTAGGGGGGGGGGGGTAAAACAAGTGGTTATGGATACTCCTACAAGAAAGATCCGAAGACGTTTTGTGAAGTCACGTGGAGCGATAGTGATGAAGGTGATCATGAAGAAAGGAAAGAATCATGTCTCATGGTATTCGAATCTCAAGAGGTACGTCTAAACCCTTCTAACTCAAATAAAGCTTTAAATATTGATGATTTACATAATGATAATTTTCAACTCATAGAAATAAATACAAATTGTATTAAAGAAATTAAAGCTTTACTTAGAGAAAAACGTATTTTGCAACGAGAAACAAATAAACTTGCTAATAGAGCAAAGGAGCTTGAACTTGAAATTGAGACAATAAAAGTTTCATGATGCGTGGTTTTGCAACCTTACAACAGGTTTTACCTCTCGAGGGATCTCAAGAGGCTTACAACCCCACCAGGCAGTGTACCTGACCGATGTAGTATAGTGTAGTGGTAAGTACGGGGGATTGATCGTTCTCCACAGGGAATAGTGTTCGTTAGGTATGAAAGACTACTCTAATAGGTCTAAGGGTTGAGGAGGATTATTTTTTATGTTTTTATATTTTTATGAAAGCAAGTAAAATCTCGGGTTTGAAGGAGTGGGCGGAATTAGTTGCTAGTCAACTAACCCAAATTACTACGAATGCAAATAAAATAAAATAACAGAAAATAAAAAGTTGGTGAAAACTTATGTGTAGAGAAATGTGTTTACTTAGATTTCCTTACTCCCTAACTATCTTTTACCGGTTGATTAGTGTGTATTAGTCGCGTGGATGACGGGTGTATTCCTTAATACCAATCGTGGGGTGGCGTACGTACTTCCCCAACTCTACAAGCTCCTACTTCACTCCTATGTCGAGCAGCTAGGAAGCTCCTAACATGGGATCACTAGAATTCGCTTGTGCATTAAATACAACCATAAAAACCTTTAGTACGCATTTGGTTCATGTTTCTTAAGACGTTCAAGCAAGTTACCGAATAGGAAGTTAGCCAGTTTTCTTAAGCCTAACATAGATAAACAATCATCCAATACAACTAATAACACACTAATAACCAATAATCAATAGCTAGGTTTCATTAGATCTAAGCAAACACAAGATAAATCTAGCCTAACATATTAACCAAAAGACAAGAACAAGATAGAATCAAACAACACATAGACATATTGAATGATTAATTGATAACTTATCTTTAATGTAACATGGAAGATCTCAAGGCAAAAAGCCTTGAAAAAGAGGCTAAAATCGTCTTAGGGTTTTCTCCCAAAAATTCCACACTAAGTTCCACACTAATGACAAAAAATTAGAAAACTATATATAGACTTTTGGATCTGACGGCGTCACGTTATGGAGTGTGACGCCGTCACCTCGCCGCTTTTAGGGTTCTCGGATGACCTTCTTGACGCCGTCCCTCTTTAGCTCTCCAAAATCCGTTCTGGCTTATCAAGGCTTGACGCTGTCAGACCTTGAACGTGACGCCGTCCCTTTTTGAATTAAGCCGTGACGCCCTTGATCAGGTTAAAGCGTGACGCCGTCAGAATTCACATGCAATTTTCACTGGCTTATCATGAGTAAATTTCACATCCACCTTTTCTTGCCAAGCCATGACGCCGTCCAGGGTAAATCCTGACGCCGTCAAAGGTAACTTTTAGCTGATTTTTGAGACTTTGTCGTTTTCTTCACTTTAATGCTCCAAAAACGTCCAAAATGCCTCCTTTTCCAGATTTCTCCTCAAAAGTACCTAAAATGACAAAAGGAACGATTTAGGGCGATATTTGATCAAATAAATACGATTTAGGGCTTAAATGACCCCTTAAAAGCGGTACACTTTTCGCTTCATCAAATACCCTTACACTTGAGATTTGCTTGTCCTCAAGCAAATGCACTTTTATTCTAATCAAAATACAAGTTAGGGGTCATTTAACGCTAATATAAAAGTAATTACAACAAATATTCGTTCCACTTTAATCATAATAAGCACGGAGATTACAAACTAGCACCTCACAAGTAGTGTTTAGATACTCACATCTCTCAAGTGTCATCAAAATAAATCTCATAAATGGAAACGGATAATATCTCTCACTACCTGTCATAGCAAATAGATTACCATAGGCTTGGGAAAGGATCGAAAACCTCCTCCACTAGGCGTAAGCACCTAAGATAAACTATCAAAGAGGGCTTTTACATGGGTTATAACGTTAGGTGTAGGGAAAAGGAAAACACGGTTTTGTTGGATAAGGGATATTTTACTGGTGGCGAGTTAAAGATCTTGATCAATTACATGTACTATACAATGTTGCTAAGCCAAGACTCGACTCGATTTAAGCTAATGAAAGAAAATAACAAAAACATAAAATAAACATAAAATAAAACGGGATGGTAGTCCGTATGTTTTTTTCTATTTTTCTTTTTCTCATTTTTTTTTTGTATTTTTCTTGATTTTTTCGATTTTTTTTTTTTTTTTTTTTTTTTTTTTTTTTTTTTTTTTTTTTTTGCATACACTTTTGCCCTACCATCCAAAATAATACATCATAGGGGCATTGCATCCCCCTTACACTTAAACTTTTACATAACTTTACAAATAACTATTCTAATGACTCGAATTAAGATAATTAAAACACTTGGAGTACTTTTAAAACATTTAGCACATATGGGGGTAATAAATGATGTTCTTCCCCATTACTCAATTACACTAGTACTTTACCCATGAGTCCCAATCGTCCCAAAACAATATGTACAAGGATAAGACTCGACTTAGCAACCATGTAATCAACTAGATAATTAACTTGGGTTTAAACAAATGTTGTCACAATAATGCACTAAAAATGAGTGCATACAAGGTAGGCTAAGGCGATTTGGGTGTACATTTAAGTGGGGTGTAAACAAATTCTTCCTTTAAGTAAAATGCTTAAAGGTCGAAACGAAAAGATAGGCTCTGAGGGGTGTACTAGGGGTATCGTGTACCAAAAATGGGTACAACGCAAAGGGTGTGGGAGAATTACTTGACCAATGTAGCCAAAGTAATTATAACAAAAACACAGGTGTAAAACAATGGGTTAATCCTAATGCCTCTTATCACGTAGTAAATCTAACTACACGAATGTAGTCTCACTTGTGGCCTCGGAATGGTCCTAACGCAAGTTCTAGAATCTAAGTGCTACCGGTACACACATCATAGCAAAATGCTTTTCCTACCAATTCTAGGGGCGAACCTCACATATTTGGGGGTGGAAAATTTTTTAGTGGTACGGTTTTTTGTGCTAGTCATATAACTCCTATCCGTGAGACGCTCATTAAGATCAAAGTTTCACTCCTATATGTTGTAAAAAATTTTAAATTTGGCACTAAAATTACCCTAACAGGTATTTCTCTCAGTTTTATTACACATCTACTATCAAATAAACAAAAATCAAGCGTAATAGCATTCTCTAATCGTACTTTTACCCTCCCCTTACACTTAAGATGAACATTGTCCCCAATGTTCAAATAACAAATGTAAAAGCATAAAGTAAAAGAATGAAATCAAATACTCCCCTGATTCGCTCGGTGGATAATGAAGTTACACGGTTAGATCTTCTTCCAAGGTAATGTAGAAGCTTCATGACTAATGCATCGCCATAAGCTTGATTCCATATACATCTCCTTGTCCAAAATAACCTGTTAAACCTGAGAAAACAAACACGAAAACCTGCATAACATCGGCGGGATAAATCTATATATAAAGATATAATGCTTGTGGAATGATAATTTTGCAGATTCCTGGAGATTATAAGTTGGAGATTTAATAAAAAATTTTTATGAAAACAAAACTTTCAAAATTTTTTGAAAATTAAATCTGACGCCGTCAGGTTATAAACCCTGACGCCGTCAGAAATGACCTGACAAAAATTCTCATTTTAAGTTTCCGGAAAATTTCTGGAAAAACCTTTACCTTACTTCCTGGAAATCCTGCAAAGCATCATTATGACTCGATACAAGCATTTGACTCAAACAAATACTAATATGTATGCAAATTTAATATTATTACGATTCATGTTAATTTGTGTTCTAATAAACCGATTTAGATTTCCCTTACACTTACCTTTTGCAAAATACCTTTATATGTATTTAAGACGAAGTTAAAAACAAAATAAAGCATTTTCACAAATTAGTTTTGAACATGAATCAATAAGAATAAAAATTAAACACACATATGGAAACAAATAAAATCAAACAAACAAATAAATAAACACAAAAAGCAAATAAAGCTTGGGTTGCCTCCCAAGAAGCGCTTTTCTTTATTAACGAGTCTTGTAGCTAGACTCAAAGTCACGTACATTACGTGATTCCATCATTGGTCACGGTTCCTAGGCCATTTTCATTCCCGGTTTTATATTCCGGTCCCAATTTCAAACAATCCTTGTAGAAACCGAATATCCTTTCCATAACATAGTCTACTCCTTTATTTCTATCCTCGTCATTCCTATAGTAAACCGCTTGCTTGAGCTCCTTCTCAACATTTGACAAGTGTTGGAATTGTTCTATCTTATATGGCATTTGGTAGTTTACCTCATCGGTCTCGTCCTTAAATCTAACTATCCCTAATGAAGGTTCATAAGTCATTCTAGAGACCTCAACAAATGGTTTTCCAAAAACCACTTGAGTTAAGGATGCATCGACTATTGGGCGGATATCTTCTACAATTACAAAGTCGGTGACATAGGTGAAGTTTCCTACATAAACCGGTAATCCCTTAACTCTTCCCGTGAAGTTACTCATCCATCCCTTGTCAGGGAACATTCTATACCCAAGTTGATTTTTCATTATCAAGTTGTAGTGGGCTCTAGTCATGATGTTTATGGGTGATCTAAGGTCGATGTAGGCTTTCCACACATGCAAATGTCCGATGTTGCATGGTATGTTGAGATTAGAAGGGTCGCCTATTTCTATAATTGGTCTACCTAGGAGGTATGGTGTCTCGGGGTCATCGAATAAGTTTGTATGATATGCGCACTCTTCCTTAGTGGGTAGCCTATTGAAGTAGTCCTTATCATCATCTACTTCTTCAATCTCACTTGTCCTAACTTCCTTATCAACCTCGACTTTCTTATCCTCATCCTTAGGTTCACTATTATCCTCATTCCTTTCAATTGGTTTAATAGTGACAATGTTGACAAAGTGGACGTGTTTGGATGAAGAGGGGTCTTTTACTTGGGGTCCGCTATTTGTGTTCCTAGCGTCCTTATGTGGAGGTGATAACACTTGGTTATTGAGAGCTTTCAACAAGTTGTCAATTTTATTGGTCATCTCCGTTTGTTGTTGATTGAATTCAGATTCGAATCTAGCTATCCGAGCTTCTTGAGATGCCATAAATTGGGACATCAATCCTTCAAAGTTATTGGTACTACCATTGCCGGAAGGATTGTTGTTGAAAGTACGGTTCGAGTTGGAACCGCTTGATTGGAAACGATTAGGTGGGTTAGAAGAATTGGTTTGTTGTGCGTTTTGGTTTTGTTTCCACCTAAGGTTCGGGTGATTTTTCCATGAGGGATTGTATGTATCACCATAGGGGTTTGGCTCGGGTTTGAAAGTGTACCACTTGTCTCCCGCTCCGTCGGTACGCGAGGATGCGTAGTCCACAAAAGCTTGTTCGGGGAGTTCCATGCAATCACGAGTGTCGTGGGGACCACTACATAATTCACATGAAGAAGTGATTTTGTTCACTTGGCTTGAAGGTTTAGGAGCCTCGTAGGATTTCATAAGAAACTTGACTTGGTCTTCAAGTTCTATGATCCTACGGTCGGAAGTGCTTGAATTGTTCGAAGGCAAAGATATTGCCTTGACCGTTTTATTCAAATTACGGGGATCACTCCAACTTTCGTTGTCATAAAGAGCAAGATCCTCTAGGAGAGCCCATGATTGTTCCGCACTTAGATCACGTAGCTTACCACCGGCCGATTGGTCAATGGTTTGCCTCGTGGAGAGATTGATATGGTCATAGAAGATTTGGACTTGGAGCCAAAGTTCTATGCCATGGTGAGGGACTTTTTGGAGTAAGTCCTTGAATCGAGTCCATGCCTCGTAGAGAGTTTCGCCTTGACGTTGTTGGAACATCAAGATATCATTCCTTAGCTTGGTAGTTCTTCCCGGTGGGAAAAACTGAGCAAGGAAACGAGTGGTGAGATCATCCCAAGAGGTGATGGATCCTGCGGGTTGACGTTCTAGCCATTGACTAGCTTGGTCCCGCAGAGAGAATTGGAAGAGACGCAATCGGGTCGTCTCTCGAGTGGCAACATCAAGGTCTATCGAATCAACGATTTTAAGAAAGTCCTTGAGATGTTGATTAGGATCTTCAGAACGAAGTCCATGGAATGCGCATCCGCTTTGCACCAACCGGATGGTGTCGGATCGCAAGGGTGTGATATTGGCTCCTTGAGTGAGCTCAATGGTGTTTCGATAGCCATGGTGGCTAGGACGGGAGTACTCTCCTAAAGTACGGGCTCTAGGAGGTGGTGGTTGTTGTGGTGGTGGGTTGTTGGGATTAAGGATATTACCATCTTCCATGATGTCGAATGGTAATGGTTACGAACAAAGAAACGAAGAAAATAGATAGACTAAAGAAAACCTAGAAAAAGAAAATAAAAATCTCACTAGAAAGGAATCTAGTGAGTAGACCTATAAAATAAAAATTCAACCTAAACAATAACTATTCCCCGGCAGCGGCGCCAAAAACTTGATGCGTGGTTTTGCAACCTTACAACAGGTTTTACCTCTCGAGGGATCTCAAGAGGCTTACAACCCCACCAGGCAGTGTACCTGACCGATGTAGTATAGTGTAGTGGTAAGTACGGGGGATTGATCGTTCTCCACAGGGAATAGTGTTCGTTAGGTATGAAAGACTACTCTAATAGGTCTAAGGGTTGAGGAGGATTATTTTTTATGTTTTTATATTTTTATGAAAGCAAGTAAAATCTCGGGTTTGAAGGAGTGGGCGGAATTAGTTGCTAGTCAACTAACCCAAATTACTACGAATGCAAATAAAATAAAATAACAGAAAATAAAAAGTTGGTGAAAACTTATGTGTAGAGAAATGTGTTTACTTAGATTTCCTTACTCCCTAACTATCTTTTACCGGTTGATTAGTGTGTATTAGTCGCGTGGATGACGGGTGTATTCCTTAATACCAATCGTGGGGTGGCGTACGTACCTCCCCAACTCTAAAAGCTCCTACTTCACTCCTATGTTGAGCCGGCTAGGAAGCTCCTAACATGGGATCACTAGAATTCGCTTGTGCATTAAATACAACCATAAAAACCTTTAGTACGCATTTGGTTCATGTTTCTTAAGACGTTCAAGCAAGTTACCGAATAGGAAGTTAGCCAGTTTTCTTAAGCCTAACATAGATAAACAATCATCCAATACAACTAATAACACACTAATAACCAATAATCAATAGCTAGGTTTCATTAGATCTAAGCAAACACAAGATAAATCTAGCCTAACATATTAATCAAAAGACAAGAACAAGATAGAATCAAACAACACATAGACATATTGAATGATTAATTGATAACTTATCTTTAATGTAACATGGAAGATCTCAAGGCAAAAAGCCTTGAAAAAGAGGCTAAAATTGTCTTAGGGTTTTCTCCCAAAAATTCCACACTAAGTTCCACACTAATGACAAAAAATTAGAAAACTATATATAGACTTTTGGATCTGACGGCGTCACGTTATGGAGTGTGACGCCGTCACCTCGCCGCTTTTAGGGTTCTCGGATGACCTTCTTGACGCCGTCCCTCTTTAGCTCTCCAAAATCCGTTCTGGCTTATCAAGGTTTGACGCTGTCAGACCTTGAACGTGACGCCGTCCCTCTTTGAATTAAGCCGTGACGCCCTTGATCAGGTTAAAGCGTGACGCCGTCAGAATTCACATGCAATTTTCACTGGCTTATCATGAATAAATTTCACATCCACCTTTTCTTGCCAAGCCATGACGCCGTCCAGGGTAAATCCTGACGCCGTCAAAGGTAACTTTTAGCCGATTTTTGAGACTTTGTCGTTTTCTTCACTTTAATGCTCCAAAAACGTCCAAAATGCCTCCTTTTCCAGATTTCTCCTCAAAAGTACCTAAAATGACAAAAGGAACGATTTAGGGCGATATTTGATCAAATAAATACGATTTAGGGCTTAAATGACCCCTTAAAAGCGGTACACTTTTCGCTTCATCATTTCAAAAACTAAAGAGGTGGTTGAATCTTGCTTAAGTTGTGAAAAACTTACACATGAGGTTGATTCTTTGAAAATCAACTTGTCTAACCTTCAAGATGAAGCTCTAAGCTTTTCAAAATTCAAAAAGAGTAGTGTTACTTTAGATAATATGTTGAGTCAACAAAAATTGTCCCAAAATAAGGAAGGTCTTGAATTTTCAAAAAATCAACTACTCCAATGAGTCAAAGCAAACCAATCATGTTTGTTAAAGAAAGTAAACACATAAAGTCAAAATCCGTAATTCCTCAAACTCATCTTTCAAACACTCGTGGTACTCAAGCACCCATTGCAAAACATGAAACCACAAAATTATTTTACAAACCGATTTCTAGTAATGGACTTGGTTACACTAAAACTCGAGGCGACCAAAGAACACTTCTACCAACACCTAACTTGAGACCTTCAACTTCATACAACCAAAGACATCCATTTCTAAACAAACCTAACCTACACAAATGACCTTCATTTCAAAAGAGAAAAAGTTCATACAACAATCGGAGGTCTTCACATCATCAATCATATAACTCATTTCAAAGGAGAGACAACTCCTACCCAAACCAAAGATCGTTTGGACCTAACATTCATCAAAACTTTAGACAAGTTTTCAACACCAAAGTAATTTTCAAAACAACCATTGGTCTATGTTTTCAAGGTTTGGTATAGAAACACTTAGTGTTTTTCTTCAGGACCCAAGAATGTTCAACATGGGAATGTTTTATGCTAATCACAATGGACCTAACAAACATTGGGGACCAAGTTTTGGAGTTGTATGTTTGTTAGGTATAAGCTTGAACCGACCTATTAGATTGTCAAAAGTGGTTGCTCTAAGCACATGATCATAGTAGAAGATTGTTTACTTCATAAAAGGAGGTATGATGGTGTACATAAGTAACCTTTAAGGAAAGGTCATCGGTAGTCTAAGCATTAATGGTGGATCTTTATCTCATGGTCATGAAACAAAAATCATCCATTAAAATCGAGCTAAGTTTTCCTTTATGCTTATGAATCCTTAAGAGCTTTATATGTTAGTTGTCAAAAATGCTATGTGAACTTGTTTGATGCTAGGTGTGAAGATCGTTGTAAGCTCAACTAGGATTAATAACAAAGATAAACAATATGCACAGCGGAATTAATCATAAACATCAATGTTATTAACAAGGTTTTACATCATATACGCCCCAATTCTACTTGATCAAGGTAGAGCGTGTTACTCAACAATAACAGGGATCAAGGACTTGACCTTGAGGCGTGGAACACGATCTCAAATGGTGAGATCGTGGTTGTGTTTCTAAAACATGACTAAACACACACATAAAACAATGTCTAGGGATCTCTTTATATATAGAGTCCATCTAGACTTACAAAGGAAACCTAATTGTATTAGGAAACTAAATCTTTCCTAATCTTTATCTTTTTCTTTTTCAACAAGTCTTCTAGAATCCTTCATCTTTTCTAGAATTCCATAATGTCAATCTTGGTCTTTTTGTTATCATCAAATCAATAAATCCCAACAATCTTCCCCTATTTGATGATGACAAAACAAATAGATTCAGCACTTGAACATCTTCAAATCCCCATAAGAACATATTTAAATCCAATCTTCCCCTTAAGTTAAGATCTCCATGAACTTGTTTTCTGTTTCCTTTGTAACATCTTCCCCTTTTTTTCATTGTCCATTAGGGGATAGTGAACACAAACAACTTTGATTTTTACAACTACAAACCATATATTACACTTCTAATCCATGCTTTCCAATGTCTCAAATTACCCTCCATGATGATTTCCGCGCTAAAAATGAATTTAAGGCAGTAGAAACTTAAACTAGCAGTAGTAATAATGACTTAGCAGTAGTAAAAACCTTCCCCTCAAATGGTTAAACACTTCATCATACGCTTCCCCTGAAATCAATATGCTAACCATTTGAAGCAACCATAAGAACTATACAAATAACTAACCACCATAGTAAAGAACACCATGTAGTACCTTCCATAAAGAATAGAGCGTGCAAGAATACTTAAAAAATGACTAACAGTAGTATTCGAGACCAAGCAACAGTAACAATGAAGAGCAGTTCTATGGTTGAGCAGTAGAAACCATGTAGAAAGTGGTATAAACTTCCAACCAGTGTAAACATGATGACTACTCAATCAAACTTTCACACGAACTTGAATTTGAACTTTTAGCGTATATCATGTACCTTCAAAACTCACTTCCAAGTCGTATCACCTTGAACATGAACAGGAGCTTTAAGAGCACTCTCAATCATAACCCGAAGTTAAACTTTAACACACTGCCACGTCAGCTTTAACCCTTTCACCTTTAACTAAAAAAAAAACTCTTTCAATCATAACTCACCCTTAACTCACCTTTAACTCAACTATTTTCAAAATCAACCCTTAAACTATAATTAATACTTCATTTAACATCTAACATAAAATTTTAAACACGAATTACATTAATCATTAAAGTCAAAACACAAATTACATTAAACATTAAAGTTAAAACACAATACATAGTACGATTAATAGAAACTAAAACTACAAATTAAGAAAATGAATCATCTGAAACCCAACCGTCCTCACTCGAAGAGGACGTAAACTCCCCATAACTTCCAAACCAGTTTCTCTCCCGCTCCATACGAGCAGCTTCCTCTTCTAGTTCGCGTTGTTCCATTTCTCTCCTCACTTCCTCATCTTGCTCTAGAAGTCGGAGTTGATCCTCACTCAGTCCAAACGGATTTGGATCTTGTTCAACAACCGGTGGATTTGGTTGTTGTTCAACAACATGTGGATTTGGTTGTTGTTCCACAACCGGTGGATTGTTGGCCGGTTCATTTTCCGGTGTGAACACCGAAAAGATATCTTCCGGTGGAGTGTTCACCGATTCATTTAGAAATTGCTGGGTAAAGTCTTGTTGTTCTGGAAATTGTTGGGAGAAGTCACGGTGAGTAGGAAATTATTTGGAGAAGTCACGGTGAGTTGGGAATTTGTTGGGTCCGTCAGTACC
Source organism: Artemisia tridentata subsp. tridentata (assembly GCA_021014915.2). Lineage (NCBI taxonomy): Eukaryota > Viridiplantae > Streptophyta > Magnoliopsida > Asterales > Asteraceae > Artemisia > Artemisia tridentata. The sequence continues at coordinate 186,641,272 of CP139509.1, read as the reverse complement.
TAAGCGTCCTGAAAACAAGATTTGAATACAAATTAGCCAAAGTGTTAATCAACCTTAAACACTATCAGGTTACTGAGTGAACAGTCACTCAGTGAGTTACCTTCAAGTTGCTTAGGACAAGTCTAAGAAGAAAGATTCACCATTCAATGAGGCAGAACTCCCTGAGTGTCACTTAAGCCGAAGAAGAAGGTAATGGGTTCAGTGAGTGATGACAAGAACTTACTGAACCCCAGTCTCCTCAACAACAATTGTAATTGAAGACTGAAGACTGAAGACTGAAGACCAAGCCTGAAGAATCTGAAGTCTGAAAGAAAGGCGGGACAAGGCGGGAAGAGTTTGAAAAGATAAGGAGATATCCTTATCAGGGCTAAGTCAAACTTTCCCTGAATGGCGTGAGAACAAGAACAGTGTTATTACTGACGCTCAGAAAGCGTTTTCAACCCTATCCCAAAATAGATTCTTGTAACTGTCAAAATATTGTTGTATCTTTGTTAGAATAGGTAGGTCATCCTTTTGTACTTTTTAGTCACGTGTGCTCTTTTATACATGTGTATAAATAGGAGTTATAAAGGAGAAAAGTGGACAAGTTTTGTGCATTAAAAGCTTAGACTTTCACGAAACTATTTTTCTCCCCCAAAGAGCAACCTAGTCCCTGAGATAGCTCAGTGGTTCATTTTATTGTTGCCACTCAAGCATAGCTTGAGTTTAGTGAGGAGAACAACCATACCTTGTCGTTTCAATCCCAAGTGTTATTTTCGCTAACACTTGGGTATAGATTTTTTTGATTAATTTCTAATAAGAATTTAAACGTTGAAAAACTTGTGTTTTTATATTTACATTTTACTTATTTGCTTAAATTAATCAATACGTTAATACAGTCATAGAACACAATTAGATTAACTTTGTAGTTAATTCTGCTTGTGTAACGGGAACAACAAGTGGTATCAGAGCCAGGTTTGTCAAATCTTTTAAAAACAAAGAGTGCTCAAAAGGTTTTTAAAACCAAGATCCTACTATGGCTGATATTAACGTGCCCCAGCTCGTCGATAAAAAGGGTGGTAGCTATTCAGCTTTTGCTCCCAGACTCGAAGCTGGAAAATTTAGCAAGTGGAAAAAGTGAATGCTTTGCTACTTGACTGGTATGGAACCATACTACATCACTTGTATCAATGAAGGTCCTTATGTCCCTAAGACTGCTGAGGGGTTAATCAAACCTGAAGCTCAGTGGACTATAGATGAGAGAAGGGTGGTCAATCAAGACTAACGCCTGAAAAACATAATTGTATCTTGTCTTCCTGACGATACAATGGAATCAGTCATTAAATGTACAACAGCCAAACAAACTTGGCTTGACTTGGTTCATAACTTTGAATGTCCCTCATATATCAAGGAAAACAGGATCATGGACCTGAAACTTGAGTATAATACTTTCAGGGCAAAGGACTCTGAAAGTCCTTCTCAGACATATACCAGATAAAAGACCCTGATAAATGAATTGTCAAATGATGGTGTAGTATTGTCTAAGCATGAGATCAATGTTAGCTTTGTTAACAGTCTTCCTGAGAAGTGGTTAAACTTCTCACAGGGCCTCAGGAATGCTAATCACATTCAGTCCCTTGAACTTCCTGAAATCTATGAGAAATTTGTCTATGAGGACAATTTAATCTCAAGGAGATACATAGACTCTAAGAAAGCTCTTGAGTCCAAAAAGGCCCTGTCTTCATCACCCATATCAACTGCCTTCTATTCTAATGGTGTTGTGCAGGATTTTTAAGAGGATTATGATGATGAGGTTGATGAAAGAACTAGTGAGGAGTACCTAAATGATTTACATTTAGAATTTCAAGAAAGGGCACTCCTTGCTAATTCAAAACGTTTTATCAAAAGAAATCAGTTAAACTTTTCAAAAGCTAAAGCAAATGAAACCACTTAATGTTTTAAATGTGGTAAAAAGTGTCATTTTGCTAAAGACTGTTTTTCAAAAACAACCTCAGAACCCTCTTATAAATTTTCTGGAAACAGTTCTTCATCAGGAACTAGCAAGTTTCAGCCCAAAATGCTTCAATCGACCCAACACTTTCAAAAATAAATTGTTCAAAAGGGTCAAAAAGATTTTGAAGCAAAATATAGAAAAGCTAAGGCTAAGCTTGCTCTCCTTGAAGCCAATCCCTTGATGTCTCAGGCTGCTCCAACCCCCAAACCTGTTCAAGCCAAGAACAAGGTTCTAGTAGCTGAAGCATACGACTGGGATGAAGAAGTGGTCTCCTCAGATGATGATGAAGTTCGTGTCAGTGCACTGATGGCACTCTCAGATGGTGATCAGCTGGCTGTTGGAAAGAGCCATGCTAGAAATGGAGAATGGGTCAACATAACCATGAAAAAGGTAAATATTTTACTTTCAATGGATGATGATTCTGATTGGCCGTCTTATATGAATTATATTAATGTTGATCTTAAGTTTGTCGAAGAGCAGAGACTCAATTTGTTGTCAAAATATAATAATCTTGTGTTACAATTAAATAAGTGTAGAGATGAATTACTTACTTTAAAACAAGCCAAACTTGAAGCAGTTACACTTCAAATTCATAACACTGAGATTTTGAAACAAAGTCAAGCTCTCCAAGCTGAGCTTAACAAAGAGAAAGCTGTCATAGAAAGCTAGACTAAAAAGAATCCAAAAGTCTATAAAACTGTGAGTCTTATTCCTAGTGAAAACAAGAAAGTTATAGGAGAAGACCAACTCAATGAATCCCCCAGTGAGAGTCACAGTGAGAAGGCTTATATTCCAGCTGGTATATCTTTTGACCAAGAGATGATACCCAAGTCAAATGATTGGATTGTCAGAAACAACCCAGTCAGTAAGTTGCCAAACTTTGAGACTGGGAAAATCTTGGAGCCTGAAAGTCAGGCTATAAAGGATATGCTTGGACTCACTGACAAACCCAGTAGTACTAAGTCTGTCCAGGAGTCTGAGTCAGAATCACTTGCACCACTCCCACCTCTGAAAGTCCTTCAGGGAGCTGCACCAAGCTCAGAACTCACACCATTAGTCTATACTCAACATTCTCCAAAGGAGAAGTCAGGACTGGGAAAAACCATCCTGAAGAGGCAGAAACCTGAAGTCTCAGTTCCCACTGATGACTCAACAACTTCAGTCCCCTCTGAAGTAAAAACAGAAACCTCTGATTCAAAAATGGATCAGTTGGCTGAGCTTGTCAGGAAGCTAAGTGAGAAGATTGAATCTTCTGAGAAACCTTCTCAATCCAAGATGAAGGAACCAAAATCAGCTTCCTCAAGCACCACCAAACCCAAACCCTCCAAACCTTAGCAAAGGTGTGAGCTGTGTGGCTATACCAATCATCCCACTGATGATTGCTTCAGAATCCTTTACTGCATGATATGCAAAAAAGAAGATCACAGGACCTCTGATCATCAGTCCTACACAGCCACATCAAAAATTGCTAACTTTAAAGCTCAAGCTTTTAAGTATCCTTCTGACTCTAAGCAGATGCAGAAACAAAAGGCTAAGCCTTTTCCTCCTTGCCCATATTGTGGCTTTAATGACCACCTTCCTGAGGATTGCCTTATGGAAACAAGTTGTGACATATGTGGTGATCCCACTCATGACACCTCAAGATATGAGAAGGTCATTCAGGCTAGAAAAGGAATCCACAAGTCATCCTCTTAGTCTACTGAGTCTACCTCTGCAATCAAATGCAAAACCTATGGTAGCTCAGTCCATTCTACATCTGACCATGCATCAATTGTTACTTCTAAGAAGGCTATTAAAGCCAATCCCTCAAAGAAGAGGGGTCCTAGAAAGAACTAACTCAGTTTACCATTTGTGCAGAGACATGCCAGGGAGCCAGTTTGGCATCTAGATAGTGGATGTTCAAGGAGCATGACTGGTGTGAAAGAGTATCTGCAAAAATATGTAGAAGAACCAGGACCCAAGGTGGTATTTGCTGATAATTCATCATGTCTCACTGAAGGTTATGGTTCAGTAAACTGTAGTGGTATTGTCTTTACTAGGATAGCTTATGTAAATGGTCTTAAGTACAACTTGATCAGTGTCAGTCAACTATGTGATGCAAAATACATAGTTCAGTTTGATGATAAGCAAGGAACCATCTTCAATGCAAATAAGGAAGTAGTCCTTATTGCACCAAGAAGACAAGATGTTTATATGTTAGACATGTCCACTCTAACTCAGAATGGAACTTGTCTCTTTGCTAAGGCCACTGAAACCCTCAACTGGATTTGGCATAAGATACTTTCCCATTTGAACTTCAAAAACATAAACAATCTTGTGAAACAAAACAAGGTCCTTGGCTTACCATCTCTTGTGTTTTCAAAGGATAAACCATGCTCTGCCTATGAAAAAGGTAAACATCACAGAGCATCCTTTAAAACCAAAACAAACTTCTCCATCAGAAGCTGCCTTCATCTACTCCATATGGATCTCTTTGGACCCATCAGTCCTAGATCCATTAACCATGAGAAATTTACTCTGGTCATAGTGGATGAGTACTCAAGATATACTCGGGTTTACTTTCTGACCAAAAAGAGTCAGGCAGCTGGAACAATCATATCCTTTGTCAGGAACATTGAAAATCAGAATGACATAAAAGTCAAACAGATTAGGACTGAAAATGGGACAGAGTTCAGAAACCATGAACTTGAACGTTTCAATGATGAGAGAGGCAATTTCCCAAAAAATTTCCTCACCTTACACACCTGAACAAAATGGTGTTGCTGAAAGGAAAAATAGAACACTCATTAAAGCAGCTAGGACAATGTTAAATGGATCAGTCCTATCCAAACACTTCTGGACTGAAGCAGTAAAAACTGCCTGTTACACACAAAACAGATCCATCATTGTCAAGAGACATAGCAAAACCCCTTATGAGTTATTCAAGGAAAGGATCCCTGACATCAGCTACTTTCATGTCTTTAGGTGTCCTGTGTTTATTCATAATTACAAGGATCACTTAGGGAAATTTGATGCTAAGGCTGATGATGGATACTTCCTGGGATACTCACTTGTCTCAAAAGCCTTCAGGGTGTTCAATACAAGGAGACAACAAACTGAGGAAACATTTCATGTTACTTTTGATGAGAGCACTGAAGCAATCAGGTTCTCAAGCTCCTTAGTGGAAGAGATAGGAATTGATGATTCATCAAGATATCCTCCTGATGAATATCATCCTGAGAATAATCCTTCCACTCAATATCAAGCTGATGCTGATATCTCCTACTACATTGTCCCTCACAACCTTCCTTACCAAAACATCACTGAGTTTGTTGAAGCACAAACAAGTACTGATGCAATCAATCAGTCTGAACAAAGTGCTCAGGAACCAAACAATCTCAGTGATCAGCCAACCCAGTCAGACACTCAAGATCCTGAAGATCATCAAGTGTCTGCACCAGAACCTACACCTCCACCTCCACCTAATTAGACCTCCACAAGTTCTAATTAGTATCCAAGACCTCAGGACAGTTGGACTAGGTCTAAAGATATAGAACATGTCAATATCATTAGAGAGCCTACTGAAGGCATGCTCACTAGAAGCATGGCTGCCAAACTAAAATCAGCCTCAGCAAATGAATGCCTATTTGTGGACTTCATTTCCACTATTAAACCCAAAATTGTCAAAGAAGCACTTAAACATCCTAGTTGGGTTCAGGCCATGCATGATGAACTGGAACAATTTGACAGAAACAAGGTAATGACCTTAGTCAAATGTCCTCAGGATGTTACAGTCATTGGCATGAAGTGGGTATTCAAAAATAAAACTAATGAAAATGGCATAGTCATTAAAAACAAGGCCAGACGTGTTGCCAAAGGCTACAATCAGCAAGAAGGCATTGACTATGAAGAGACATTTGCACCAGTGGCAAGGATGGAAGCCATCAGGATCTTCCTTGCATTTGCAACCTACATGAACTTCAAAGTGTACCAAATGGATGTTAAAAATGCATTCCTGAATGGTTCACTGAAATAAGAAGTTTATGTTCAACAACCTCCTGGATTTGAAAGCAGTGAGTTTCCTGACTATGTCCGCAAGCTTGACAAAGCCCTTTATGGACTGAAACAAGCTCCCAGGGCATGGTATGAAACTCTCTCAGCCTTCCTGATCCAAAACAAATTTGTCAGAGGCAAGATAGACAACACATTGTTTATCTATAGGACAAAGGGTGATGTCATTCTTGTTCAAGTATATGTGGATGACATCATATTTGGCTCAACAAGTTATAAACTTTGCAAACAGTTTGAAAAACTAACGGCAAAGAAATTTGAAATGAGCATGATGGGAGAACTCACTTACTTCCTTGGACTGCAAATCAAGCAGACTGATAAAGGGACCTCTATCAGTCAAGAGAAGTATACCAGAAGCCTACTAAAAATTATGAGCTCAGTGACTGTGCCTCAGTCAAAAATCCCATGGTTTCTCCAAACAGCCTTGGTCCTGACCTTGCTGGAAAACCAGTCAATTAAACTCTATATAGAGGAATGATTGGGTCACTGATGTATCTACTTGCATCAAGGCCTGATAACCAATTCTCAGTCTGTTTGTGTGCCAGATATCAGTCTGATCCAAAAGAAACACACCTCACAGCTGTGAAAAGGATTCTCAGGTACCTGAAGGGTACTCCAAGCCTTGGATTATATTATCCTAAATGCTCAGGCTTTGATATCAAAGGATACTCAGATTCTGACTATGCAGGCTGTAACATGGATAGAAAAATCACCTCAGGCTCCTGCCAATTTCTTGGTGGAAAATTAGTCTGTTGGAGTGTTAAGAAGCAACAATAAGTTGCCTTGTCCTCAGCAGAAGCTGAATATGTTGCAGCAGCTAGTTGTTGTGCAAATGTACTATGGATGAAAAGTCAACTCAGTGACTATGACATCCATTACAAGATGGTTCCCATCTTTTGTGATAACACAAGCGCAATTGCCATATCAAACAACCCTGTTCTTCATCAGAGAACAAAACACATTGATATTAGATATCATTTCATCAGGGACCACATCATGAATGGTGACATTGAATTATACTTCATTCCTACTGAATATCAACTAGCTGATATCTTCACCAAACCATTGGATGAACCAACTTTCACAAGACTGAAAGCTGAATTGGGAATGTTGGATATTGAGAATCAGTCCACTGATTGAATCCATCCAAATAAGTGTAAATTCTAAAACCTCAGGTCCCTGACTCAATGTGTCTCTCAGTGAAAAAGATCACTGAATTTCCTCCCTGAACCTCTCAAGCTGAATGAAGAAGATCATTCAGGGGCCTCATGAAGACATTCAATGCTATACTTAGTGCTCTAAGTATCTAGTTAGTAAATGTCTAAGGTTGGTAACTGAATACCTATTTAATATAGGAATATATGTTCTTATAACAACTGGCATCCACATCATGGGCCCCCACTTAATCAACCCTTTTTCCCAGTTGGCATTTAATGCCTCCCCTCACACATCACACATATGTGATGATGTAACTCTGCAAAATACACTTTTTGCAGATGGCACAACTGTTCACCTCGACTGTTGCGCAAAACTCGGGAAAGTGGAGATGTGGCATTTAATGCGGACTCCAAATGTTTTATACAAAACAGTTTTTAAATTGAGAGAAAAACCCGCCTAATGCCAACACCACCTCACCCCTCTACTTCCCTATAAATACCCTCAAAAAGAAAAATACACACATGCTTTTTAGAAATCTTAAAACAAACTCTTTCCCTTTTTCTTCAAAACTAGTGTGTGTTCTTTAATTTTAAATCCAGACCATTTTCTAGTTTTCAAAACAAAATCTTTAAAAATGGCTACCTCTAAGGCTATAACCTGTGCCCCAAATGTGGAATTCACAATGGAGGGCGTGGATATGACCAAAAACAACGTTGTAGGGAATTTTGCCTACCCCAAAAAATTTTGGGCGTATAAGAATGTAGTGAAATATCTTCAAAACTGCTTTCTTTCTACAGCGTTTACAAAAACACCCCCAGTCATATATCATGACTATCTTAGGGAGTTCTGGTATACTGCACTGGCAACTAGCCCAGATGACATTAAGGACACCCTTATTACGTTCTTAGTGATGAACGGGAGAAAGACCCTCTCCCTGAATTACCAAACCTTTATCAAGGCCACAGGTCTTGATTTCGCTGAGAACTTCGACCTCAGCCCACTGATGCAGAAGTAAAGGCCGGATTGCTTTTACTAGGGCCACATGATGACAAACATCCTGACGTGGCCCCAGGAACTTTATTGGCCAAAGCACTAATAATAAAGACCTGGTTTCCTGCTGTCTGGAGGATCCTGATGACCTTTGTCATTCAGGTCCTTGGTAGCAACAAGTCCTCCACGGAGCAATTGAACACATCACAACAAATGATTGTGTTCAGCCTCCTAGAGGGCAGAAAAATTAATATTGGAGAGATAATCTTCAGAGACCTCATAGCCAAGCTATCTAGGAAATCTAGGCAAAGACACATGTCTTACCCTAGGTTTATTTCCTGTGTACTTCAGGACTTACTAGGCTCCGAATATATTAGGCCAAATGTCCAGGGATCCAACCCTGACGTCTTACACAAGGCCAACTATTCGAGAGACCTCACTGAGGTAACACCAGTCCCCTTGACCACATATATGTTGATGGTCATTCAGGGACGAGACGCGATATCTCCTGTGCCTTTTCCTTCAAAGAATGAGAAGAAGAAAAAGAAGGCAGGGTCCAGGAAGGTGGTTCAACCCAAACCACTCGCCACTGAGACTTCTGCCTCAAAGCCTCAAGAAAGGCAAACCAAGGCCAAGACCACTAAGAAACCCATTACTGAGACCCTCTTGGCCACAAAACAAAATCCAATGGAGGATACTGAGAAATCACCCTCAGTGTCCTCGGGCAAACCCTCTCCTCAAGGCTCTGCTGAAAAATACAAGTCAGTGGGGTCAGGAACCTTCCAACTCTCACATCCCGATAAAGGAACACGTAAATCATCGCCTTTGCCTGAGGGAGTACAGGGTCCTATACCCTCAGTAGAGCAGCACCACTCTGCTGGGAAGGGGACCCACACCCCTTCACATTTCGCTTACGGCTTTGGTATATCACAACCAGAGTCTCAGGGAGGACCGGCCCCTAAATCTTCATCAAGGCAGCACAACCTTGGTAGAAAGGGGGGGCCTAAACATACAACTTCCCGTTTAGGTCCTGGCAATCACACGCAGGATCTCAGGGAGAAACGGTCCCTATATCCTCATCAGGACAGTACAATCCTGGTAAGAAGGGGGACCTCAACATCTCACTGCCTAGTGATAGTACTGGAAAACACCCGCCAGTCCTTGAAGGCACTCATGGGGACAAAGACTCAGGGGGCATACGACCACCCGCTGATACGGAACCAAAAACCTCCCACGGCGGATCCAGTCTCTCAGGAACTGACTCCATGGACTAGGCAAGAAAACCCACTCTGTTCTCCTGGAGGGGTCAGACCTGGAACAACAAAGGTGAGCCCTCTTTTGAGGGGGAGCCGGATTCCAAACAGCTTCCTACTCTGGCAGATCTCGAAAGACTGCTAAATGATGAGTCAGAAGAGGAAATGGTCAATTTTGGAGAAGACGGTGTTTTTGGTGCTGGGGAAGAAATGGAGACTGACACTTATAACTCTCCTCAGCACCCTGAACAACCACCATCATCTCCTCCTCCTGAGAATCAACCAGAGCCCCAACCAAAACGAACAACATCATCATCATCAGGCACTCCTCAAGAATCTACTCCTGCTACTCCTCCTTATTTGCAGAAGTATGATAATATTCTTTCACTCACTGAAAGGCAGCTGGTCAAGTTCCTCCGCAAAGCCAACACTGCTCTCTTTCGTGAGATCTCTGAAGAACACTAGGAACAGCACACTGAAGCAGCAGTCTCCTATGCTGACTTCAGGGCTACTGTTGAAGCATCTCAGGGCAAACTGCTTCAGGTCACCTCTCTCACTGACAAAAAACTCGTGACCTGAGGGCATCTTTTGACAGTTGGGTTCTACTCAAGACAGCAGTTCGGGAACATATTGCAGACTCTTGATTCTATTCAAGAAGAATTCAGAGACGATCCCACCCTGATCACAAAGCTGACTGAGTTCATGGATACTCAGAAGACCACCTCCACCAACATTACTGAGCTACTCAAGCTTCTTCAGGAGGTGGATATGAAACCACTAAGGTCTCAGCAAGATGCAATTTCAACAGTCAGTCGCTGATACCCAAGAGTGCCTGACAAAGATATCCTCAGCTTTTGATCAGCTCTCCAACAAGCATAATGAGCTGATCAACCATTACACCACAAAAGTCACTGAACTCACAACAACTCAAGCTACCATGGCGGATGACATCTCCGCACTGAAGAATGAGACCACTGATATAAAGAAGATGGTCTCCAGCATCCTGACAATTCTTCAGGCTTCTCCGGTTACCCTACCTCCTCGGTCAACAGATGCCTACACTAAAGCTCCAACATCTGTTGAGGGGGAGAAACTTGATGAACCTACAACTTCCTCTGCCCTTGTTGTTGCTACAATTCCTGTCCAACCTGAAGCAATAGCAACAGAAGTCCCTGAATCTCCTCTAGTCAACCCCCTCCTATGAAAAGGGAAGGGAATCATGGTGACTGAGGATTCTCCTCCAAGACTACAATTGGTCAAGGCATCAACTGAAAGGCGTCCTGACCCTGATGAGCCTTTTGAAGTCACCTTGGATAATGGGAGAAAATTCTTTGGAACTCCTCAGGAAGTGGCCGCAGTCCTGGATGAACAGGACAAAATCAGGGCTGAGAAAAGGCGAGAAACTCAGTAGGCCTATAATTGTTGAAGTGGCCAAGGAAGTAATCAAGGAAACTGATCAGGTCATCAAAGGGGATGAATTCCTCAAGCTTCAGGCTGACCGCATCAAGGAACACAATCAGCAGGTCAAGCTCAAGGAAGAAAAGAGGAAGAAAACCTATGAGAAGTATCTATGGTATTTGACAAAGACTAAGAGTGAAGGCACCATAATAGACATGACCATTCACAATATCAAGCCAGTAAGCATTACGTTCACAGAGGACCAAGAAAGACTGAGATGAACAAACCCTTCAAATTCTCAGACTACGGGCTAAAAGAATGGGACATGATGGGGCCCATCCTGAGGAAGAAGCAAAGCAGGTTTGTTCCTAATCTCCTAGCTACCCTGAACAGCAAATATGAGGAGATGGAAAGGGTGGCTAAGAGCCTGGGGATAGATCATGAGAAGGCACTAGTTTCTCATGGACTTGCAATTCCTGAACCTACTCAGAAGATGGGAAAAAGAGGAAAGCTGTGGGACAGGAGCCTGAACAATTCATAGAGCTCTTCATTGCAACAGGACTCCTCCTCAAGGGTCAAGTTTGTTCCAATCAAATTATCAAGTCTCCTGAGTATGGTATTTTCTTTGTTGATGAGTTTAACCAACAGGCCTTCCAACGAGTCAGTGACATACATCTTGTGGAAACTACAACTCTTCTTGCTTACAAGCTAATGGCGATTCATGTGAAAGCCCTGAGAACGAAGAGTTTATAAAGCTGATGGATAAGATGATGAGTGAGAGACCTGACAAAGAAGTGTTAGTGTCTAAGAAAGCTAAGTTGGAACTCATGGGTATCTTGGAAGCCTGAGTACAAGGTCCCTGAGTATTATGTTTAGATGTTATGACAAATGTAATGATATTAATAAAATGATGGCCCATGTTTTGTTATATCAGTGTCCTTTAATAGCTTTCTAGTATATTCAGTGTGAGAAGAAGCCCATTTGCTCACTCACAACTGATCAAACACTTAGGCATAATTTATATCAAATAGGGGGAGAATGTTGGGTCCGTCAGTACCCAAGCGTCCTGAAAACAGGATTTGAATACAAATTAGCCCAAGTGTTAATCAACCGTAAACACTCTCAGGTCACTGAGTGAACAGTCACTTAGTGAGTTACCTTCAAGATGCTTAGGACGAGTCTAAGAAGAAGGATTCACCATTCAGTGAGGAAGAACTCCCTGAGTGTCACTTAAGCCGAAGAAGATGGTAATGGGTTCAGTGAGTGATGACAAGAACTCACTGAACCTCAGTCTCCTCAACAACAATTGTAATTGAAGACTGAAGACTGAAGACCAAGCCTGAAGAATCTGAAGTCTGAAAGAAAGGCAGGACAAGGCGAGAAGAGTTTGAAATGATAAGGAGATGTCCTTATCAGGTCTAAGTCAAACTTTCCCTGAACGGCGTGAGAACAAGAACAGTGTTATCACTGACGCTCAGAAAGCGTTTTCAACCCTATCCCAAAATAGATTCTTGTAACTGTCAAAATACTGCTGTATCTTTGTCAGAATAGGTAGGTCATCCTTTTGTACTTTTTAGTCACGGGTGCTCTTTTATACATGTGTATAAATAGGAGTCATAAGGGAGAAAAGTGGACAAGTTTTGTGCATTAAAATCTTAGACTTTCACAAAACCATTTTTCTCCCCCAAAGAGCAACCAAGTCCCTGAGATAGCTCAGTGGTTCATTTTATTGTTGCCACTCAAGCATAGCTTGAGTTTAGTGAGGAGAACAACCATACATTGTCATTTCAATCCTAAGTGTTATTTCCGCTAACACTTGGGTATAGATTCTTTTGATTAATTTCTAATAAGAATTTAAACGTTGAAAAACTTGTGTTTTTATATTTACTTTTTACTTATTTGCTTAAATTAATCAATACGTTAATTCAGTCATAGAACACAATTAGATTAACTTTACAGTTAATTCTGCTTGTGTAACGGGAACAACAGAATTGTTGGGAGAAATCTTTGTGAGACATTATTGAGAATCTGTGTGTGAGTTGTGTGTGTGATAATAATACTTTGGTGGTGTTGTATATATAGGCACCATGAAATTTGAATTTGAAATTAAATTATCCCGCTTGTAGTTGAATTTTGAATTTGAATTTGATTATCCCGCTTAAGAAACAAGGGGGTGTTTTGTAAATTTTTTTTAAACACAACGGATACATAGTACTTTAGAGGGGGTAGAAATGAATTTTTTTTATTAGAAATAACCTTAACGTGGCGTTAAGGGGTTAAAGCAGCTGCGTTAATGCACCTTTAACGCACACGCTTTCATTGTTTAACGCAGGTTAACGCACCAAATTCCACCCTTTAACACACCTAGTGCGTGATCCGTTGAATGTGCTCTATGAAAATTCAGATTAGGTTTGTGCCATTAGACGAGTCCAAATCAGTGGGACTCAACATAGATCCATGTAACCCATCACCACTAAACTGCCTTCATAACATCCTATCAAAAACACATCAAGTCGACAACCAATATAATAGTAGTACTAATGGTAACAACTAGCAACACTAACTAATGTATAAAAGCAGTAGTATTGTCAACGAGCAGCATTAACTTGATAGTAAGCAGTGTTAACTTGTAGCAGTACTAACATACCAAGCAGCAGCATTAACGAGTAGACACTAGCAGCAACAATAATGGATAATAGCAGCATTACTATGACCAACATCAAATCAGGTCATCAACATCAGTGAATAATTCCTCTTATATACAAACTCTTCGCAACCAAATCATACTTCACCAACTTCATATTCTTAAAATATAGCATAATAGCGTTGAGTTCACAAATATCAAAACCCAAAGTATCCTCATCCACTGAATACGACATGCTAGTTGTCTCATCTCCTGAATTCGACAACACAACCAGAAACAAGAAGAAACTAACACCAGATCTTAAATAGCAAACAATTTAAACTCTAGTTTGAAAATTAGGGTTTACTGCAGCGATTTCAAAACCATCATTAACAATAACAAAAAACCCTCAATAGGGTTTACTTGTAGATGTATTAAGCCAAACCCTAAATAGATTCTTCAACAAACCAACATTAGTAGCACCTGATCTTAACCCTAAACAAATATTGTGTACAGTAGCGATCAAGAACAGACCTTGAAATTTAAGAAACCTTAATAATCGATTACTGCAAAGCTCAATGAATAAGCTTTGATTAACACAGGCTTCAATAAGGTTTAAGATAAGAGTTAAAGCATAATAATAACCGACTTCTATAATAAATAATCCCAGCAGAATAAAGAATCAGTTATACAAAACCCTTAAAAATCGACCAACTTTAATGTTTCTGCAACATACTTAAAAAAAATTATATCTTTTAATTGAAAGCTCAGATTGAAGATCCCTTTGGCGAGAATATGCCTTTATGTGTAAAAAAACTTTCAATAAAAATTTCTTTAATATCCAACGGTTAACGAATAAGGTATACCCTTTTTACCACACCACTGCAGAAAAGTACGAACATACAAACCAAAGTCGATTTTTTCTTTCTTTCTTCGACTAATACAACCCTGTAGATCATAGATCAAGAGCCCCCAGGCTCTAAAACCAATTGTGAAGATCATTGTAAGCTCAACTAGGATTAATAACAAAGATAAACAATATGCACAGTGTAATTAATTATAAACATCAATGTTATTAACAAGGTTTTACAAATACACGTCTCAATTCTATTTGATCAAGATAGAATGTGTTACCACCTGTAACAAGGATTAAAGACACTATGATCTTTATGATCTTGAGACGTAGAACCAATCTCCAGTAGGGAGATTGGTGATGTGTTCCTAAAACATGATTAACACATATATAAAACGACGTCTAGGGATCTCTTTATATATAGAGTCCATCTAGACTTACAAAAGAAACCTAATTGTATTATGAAACAAAATCTTTCCTAATCTTTATCTTTTTCTCTTTCAACAAGTCTTCTAGAATCCTCCATCTTTTTTAGAATTCAATAATGTCGATCTTTGTCCTTTTGTTATCATCAAATCAATAAATCCCAACACTAGGTAGCTTATTTTTGTCATAACTTGAAATTTAGGAGAGCTTAGAAAATTAAAGGAGTTTAACATAAAGTGAGATTAAACTTGCATGCTATGTGTTTAGGAACTATATTTATGTTTTTACAATTTTCATAACTTGAATACATGCTCATCTTAAGTGTGACATACTTAATTGATCGAAAATATGTCTAGGAAATTAAATGTTAGAGTTAACCCATGAGATCTCATATCATATATTGGGTTAATTAAATATGCGTAGACATGAATACTATTGAATGTTGTCCACACATGATTGTTTATCGAAAAATTTAAATAGTAGATTAACTGAATTTAAACAATCCTTCTAGATGAATATGCATAAAATTTACATGTAGAGTGTGTGTGAATTTGATTGATATGCATACATGAACATATTTGTTAGATTAATTAATCATAGGTTCCACATTGATACATAACATCAAGTGTAGTTTGCTTACTTGCTTAATATGTGTATGTTAACAATTAAGGGGAAATCTCTAAAACATATACAAATAGATAGAATGAATGATTATGATGCTAACAAAATGTGTGTGATGGCTATGAGTTTAATTGTCAAAATGATAACATGAAATTTGCTCACATGTCTACTTGCCATGATTAATTGCTTTTTGAGTTTGATGTTATGTGATAATGTGCTTACATGTCATAATGAGTAGATGGTGATATAAAATATATGTTTACATGTGGTGTATGTTTTAATGGCATTCGCTTATATGTCTACCTATCATGATGATTAATTGTTTGTGTTCAATTTGTTTGCATAATTAATTGGTTTAATGAACAAGATAGTATGTCTTAAATTGAAAATGCTTGAACATTATGCTTACTTGTCATAAAGATTAATTAATGATAAGATGAATACTATGTGGTTATATGCTTACTTGTCATTATGATTAAAATATGTTTGCATGAGTAATTTGTTTTGATGCTAGTTGTTTATAAGCTCATTTGCCATAATGATAATTGATCATATACATGTTGATATGTTTACTTGTCATAATGGTTAATTGATAATAGGCCAAATGCTACATGATCATATGCTTAGTGATTAAATGATAATATGAAAAATGTGTTTGCCTGAGAATATGTTTTAATGTTATTTGCTTATATGCCCACTTGCCATGATGCTAGTTGATCTCATGCATATGTTATTTGCTTATATGCCCACTTGCCATGATACTAGTTGATTTCATGCATATTGCTAACATGCTAATTATTTGCATGTTTGTTAAAGATAGTAGATCATGGGCTCATAACTTCAAAGTATTATATTTAATCAGACAATATGTGCACATTTGTGACTTTATGAAATTAACGAATCAAGTGGTCATTCAATAGGACATGTCATAGGAGAAATAATGTATACACTTGCAAATTGGGAGATAACTAAAAAAAACACACATATCTTTCATCAATAGTGGATAACTCAACGAGTTAGCATAGGAGGCTAGGTCACGCCAAGATGAAAGTACTTCAAAACATTGGTTCCAAAGAGGTTCCTAGGGAGTTACCAAAGTTAAGCTTTGATAGACATTTTTGTGATACGTGTTATTTAGACAAACAAGGTCTTGCAAGCCATAGGATTAATAACCCCATTTCAACCAATAGAGTCTTAGAGTTACTACATATTGATTTGTTTGGTCCATCACCTATTCAAAGTTACAAAGGTAACTTCTATACTTTAATGATAGTTGAAGACTATTCATATTATAAATGGACTTTATTTCTAGGTGCTAAGGAAGATGCTCTAGATAAGTTTAGGATCTTAGGAAGAAGATTAGAAAACCTATTTGATTGCTTAATTGCTTCAATTCAAGCTAATTATGGTAGTAGATTTGAACATAGGGTGCAATTTGGGGAATTTTGCGAATAACATGAAATCTCACATAACTTCTCGGACATTAGTCCTCCTCAAACCAATGAGATCGTCCAAAGGAAGGACAAGAATTTACGAGAGATATGTCGTGCAATGTTTGCTGAGCAATCCATTCTACAAAAGTTTTTGTGTCATGCCTTAGATACCGCGTGTTATATTTATAATAAGGTCTACTCTAGTAGAATACTTAACAAAACGAACCATTAGGTCAAAAGTTAGGAACACTTAGGATTTTTCATGACATTTCCCAAAAGTCCTAACCGCATATTTTAAGTCATAGAAAAGATTGTTCATGGTTGACATGCTCCATAGGATGTGGAGTCACTTAGAGTCTTTAGAAAGACAATGCTTGCTTGATCTTTACCAAACTCTTAAAGCTTGGTTAAATTATGTGCTAAGGTATTATGCGAAATACATGGAAGGGGTTAGAATTAATTTGATTCCCAAGAAGTAGGAAATGTTTTAGTTTTTGAGGTCATCCTTACATCATATAGGCTTTTTCTATACAAGGTTGTATTAATCTAGGGGGAGGGTAATACACGGTGTTATTCATTCACTTAGGAATCCCCTTATGCCATGACTTCATACTAGGTAGTAACTTGTGTTTAGGTCATTCATATAATTGCCATTATTAAGGTATTGAGTTCGATTGCCTTACGCATATACTTATTATACCTTCTCATATTTTGGATAGGATTGCATTAGAAAACATAGTATACAATCTAGACTTTTGATAAATCTACTCACCTTAGGATTATATATGATCATACTCACATTGTTGGTGCAAATATTACACAAAACATTTTAACGTAATGCACTCAAAGTTGCATTCATATAATGATAGGATTTTGTGTAGATGTCACAAATTAAGTTGAGGCACACACGCACTTAAAAGTAATTGGATATCTATCACATCTCACCTTGAACATTTAGGTCTTGCTTTGCACTCTTAAAGTGTTTATATGTGAAACTATGTGCTCTAATTTGAATATGTGTTATGCTCACTTGAGTATGTGATATGTTTATGCATGATTGATAAATTTGTTCTATGAATAACAATGTGATGATGCTATGCATGTGCTTATCAATATTTGGGATATAATGCTTTGAATATGTATTGTATGCACAAGTTATGATGTATTGTGCGCAAATATATGTGATGCCGTGCTTAGAATAACCCATGTTGCAAGTATCCAAATGGTTACCTAACCCATTTTGGACTTTTACATGTGAGGATTGTTTGTTTGTTGCGTGTTGTGTGTTTCTTATGTAGCCAAGAACACCGCAAAGGTGAGGCTCTTGACCCATGGATCCCCGCCTTGGAACAAGGGGAATCAACGATCTACGGGGAGAAATGATCTAGGGGGAGCACGATATCGGGATGAAGATAAAGTTCAAGTGAATTCCCGCCTTTTTGATTCGACAAAAGGGGGAGAAGGAAAGCAAGAGCTCAAGCTCGGGTGAAGACTAAGTCAAGAAAAAGGTCAAGGCTTAACCAAATTACAAGGCAAGGTCAAGACGCAAGCTACAACAATGGCGTACTTAATCTTCGCTACATTTTGTAATTTTATTTGCTTTTGGAATTTATTTGTCATCATCAAAAAGGGGGAGATTGTTGGGGCAACATTGATTAGGTCTCCTTTATGTTTTAATGATGACAAATAAACCTTCGCAACACATAAAATCACAAACGTTAGCCAAAAACCAAACGACCCAAGAACTGGGTCTGGCGCGATGCTGGCGCTCCGACGTGTAGGCAGCGCGCCAGGCTTCTTTCTTGGTTCGTCATGGTTTTTAAAAGTCGGCTTTCCCCTTACCCGAAAAATGTGAATCTTTCAATATAGGTATGAATATGATAAGTGCTTCATTAGGAACACTCGAAACGGGTTTTAGACTTAGAGGGACTCAAAATCACAACCTCACGTTTTTGACAAAATGCCAACTCAAGTACTTTATTAAACGCCTCTAGCCAAGGCTTTTCCAAACCTAGGAGACTCATACTTTCCACATAACATCAAGCGAAAGTGTTCATATGACCATAATCCGTGTTTACGTCTTCTCTAATCACGTAACGGGTTTAATACCTTATTGGTGAAACAAAGTCAAAGGTCTCTTTGCGTAAACGCAGCTTTTCTCGTTATGGGATATGCTTTACTTTGATGCAAAGCACTTAGCTTGTTTACATCAAGATGATTATTGATTACGTCAAGTGGAAGTTAATCACGAATTATGATATTGTGAGTTTTTGACGTTGAGTTATTTGAAAGTTGATTATCCTTTGTATTTTCCCCAACATATTCTATAATCATTATTGTCAAACTCTTTTCTCTCTTAATGAAAATGTGATTATCTCATAATCAATCATTTGATTATTATTTTCAAACAAATAAAGCTTAAACCAATTCAAATATTTTCAAATCTCATCCTTCCATATTACAACTCACAACCCCAACATCATCTTTTATTCCCTTACACACAAATGTACCTTATGTACTTTTTGTCCCCCAACATTCTCACATTCTCTCACATTCTGCACATCAACATATTTTTCATCACATTCTCTCTTAACCACCACAAATCAAACACATCACCACATTCTTTTTCTTCTTGACCGATGTCGTTGTATCGATAAAAAATAAACCTAATTACCTTATGCTAGTTAGGGCAAGCGGGTATCGTATCCACGAGGAGTATGTGGTTTTAATTTAAGTTTTGGGGTGATCACTGATCAATAAAAGTTGTGGTTTTGAAAACTTAATAACTAAATACTAATTAACTAGAAATGGAATAAACTAATAATTAAACTACTAATTAACTTGAATGTAAATAAGCAATAAAATGTAAATAAGCAAATAAATGTAGAATTTGTAAACAATTGGGTACAAAAACAATCACTCCCGGCTCCGGATATATTGATATGATCAAGTTACGGATTATTACTAATGTTTGTTTTCAAACCACATAGACATAGTTTGTATTAATTGAAAAGGATAATTTTGGGCACAAGTTATACTCAATACACGAATCGTCTTAATACCTAAACTAGTTGGACTCGGCACGACTTGTTGACTAGAAATAACATGTCTTACAATAATCTTATCAATTAATTGAATAATTACTCAAGTGAACAATTATGGGTACAAATTATGTTAACATACGACCGTCTTAACCTCTATACTAATTAAGTTCGGCACAATCGTTGACTCGCAATAATATGTCTCACAATAATTCACCAAATAATTATATAAAAATATTAAAATCAAACAAATGATATGCATTAAAATCATGTGAATTAATATTTGACAAACAAAATAAAATCCGTAAACATGATCAGACCAAATATCTTTTACCGGGAGAGATTACAAAAAGGTTTAGCCAGAAATCACGTTGGTAGACATCGTCTCCGTTTCGATTAGCGGCTTCGTCATTCTTGTTTCAAGAGCAAATAGTCTTCAAATATATATGTTGGCTGCGAATCAATGATAACTGGGATCCCGAATAAAATAATAAAAGAAATGACGGCTCGTACTTTTCTTTCTTCAATTGTTTGAATGGGGTCCTCCTTTTTTTTCTGTGAATGGTCGAATGTATAATATAAAGGGCTTTTCCCTTTTGTTTGCTTTCTACACCAAAACAGTCCAATATGGCTTTCTTTCATTTTTTTATAATCAAGGCCCAAAATAGGCTAAAAGCTAATACCACGAACCGAATTTTCCAGCAGATTAAATCATGAGCCAACTTCAGATTTTCAGGTATTTTATCACCTAAAAATAAATATCTTTTTTTTCTCTTTCCGTGGCCTTTTGAATCAACAAAAACGGAGCTCGAATGAAAAAGTTGTGACCAAAACATTGCAACATGTCCAAATCTCTCATATCTTCATTTTAAGCTTGTAATATCACAACTTTAGCTCCTTTATGCACCAAACCTACATAATCATAAAATACCTTAAAGTACATGTATAACAACGAATAACAATGCAACAATGCGTAATTAACATGCTATGAGGTGTATGTAAAATACACCGATCAAACCTCCCCAACTTAACCCTTACTCGTCCCGAGGAAGAAATCTACTATATCTTAGCATGTTAATTACATAATTTTTAATCATACCATTGAAATTTCATCAAAAATATCAAATTCAACCTAGTACACTA
The DNA here is from genome assembly GCA_021014915.2 of Artemisia tridentata subsp. tridentata. Classification (NCBI taxonomy): domain Eukaryota; kingdom Viridiplantae; phylum Streptophyta; class Magnoliopsida; order Asterales; family Asteraceae; genus Artemisia; species Artemisia tridentata. The sequence goes on along the minus strand of CP139509.1, from coordinate 186,620,290 downwards.
ATAACCATCCTATGTGACCAATAATCCAAAATGATTACCAATATTTTTGTCATTCTTAAACACTTAACATAACCGTTCCCATTGGTTCCATTTACTTTATGTTTCATATAATTAACCATGTGCCCAACATACTTAGTACACCCCTATAATCAATCTAAACATATATCCAAAACAAGAGGTGAGAATACCTTATACCTTTTATAATACCGAAGTTTTTATACCATATGAGCAAACTTTTTAAGAGCACATAAGCTATCATACATTAACTTACATATTTTCACTTTCTACTCAGTTTTCGCACGTGAATTTTACTTCATATTTCAAGCATTTTTGCTCATAACATACATAAGCTCATTTTTTAGACGTCCGGAACCATTTCTTATACATGTCATCCTGAATGCTTAATACACTCCTTTTAAGGTTGATATAAAGACCAATCATTCGGATGTATGAATATCTATCCTATAGGTGTATACTAAGGCACATCGGCACACGGGAACAAGTTAATTTAGTCCATTTAATTAAATGGGAACAACTATGCTTCGTGCCTACTGGTATATCATATGATGGAGTTATCTACCACATAATCTAATTAATTAATGCACTAACTTAAACCAACCTTTCTAATTTCATTAACAACAATACAAGGATTGGGTTATTTCACATAAAATTGTCTCAGCTAAGTGCAATGCTATCCATCATAAGAATTGGTGTCTGACTCATGCTAACAACTAAAATATCACCTTGCGTGAGTGATGAATCAGATAGGCAAGCCCAGCATATGACTACCACTAATAATTATGACAGTTCTCTAACTTTTTTCTTTGGCCACCATGCGCGGGTGACAAGCCGGATAAGATCAATTTATGTGTCCTAAACCAACTATTACATTATTATATTTCATATTATATTATTTTACTTTCTTCCCGTTCTAAGCAAGAGTAAGTAGGGAAATTCAATCGGGTATGGTTTGATCATCTACTAATTATACAAATGCCTAACTACATGCAAACTATCAAATTTATTTTATAACTAAATTATACAATGGAATCGGGTGCACCTTATAATCTTGGCCGGATCTTCTAGTTTGCTTCAATAAATCATCCAGAAGCTAATCTTCAGAATCTGCAAACACTCAACAAATATATGTAGAAGAAACTTTCACATCCAATTAGCACAAAACTCTTATAATGTGATTTCAATTTATTTTTTTTTAATTTTCAATTTTTCCAAAAATCACATTTTGACCCATTTTTTACCACAATTTCACACAAAAACATGTAACACATGTGACACCCTCCCCAACTTAAAGCATTGCATTGTCCCTAATGCAAAAACTTTAAGTTGAAATTTTGGTTAAAAATCACTTTGATAAACTCACACAACACAAAAACCTAACTCACTTTCGTAGGAATCACGGTTGCATTTAGCTTATGCAACAAGCCTTTTAAACCACCCGGTAGCCTGAGTGGACGAGTTTAGTCTCGTGAGGGTTTGTAGTGAACACACCCACAAAGTTTTTAACACACACAAAAATAAGAAAATAAAAAGAAACATAAATTAAAAAGAAAATACACACACACACACACACACTACAACCCACGGGTTTCCTCTCGCGAAGCGCTAAGTTTACCATCGTCAGCCCGACAATACCTGGTATTAGTTTCACGGTGGTCTGATGGAGCATTTACCAAATGAGTTACCTAGACGCAGTAAAACTTTACTGGTCCATTCCATATCCCTCTTTTCAAACACTTTATGAATATTAGTTTCCCTTATGCAGAAAAAGTGTTTATGCTTTGAAACCCATACTCGTCTTTTCATTTTTCTTCGGCTTGATGCACTACGAACCTGTTTTACACTGGGCTTCTTGCTTGAAACCTTAATCAATTTATCATAATTTGACCGTTCGTGAAACTTCATCTTTTCTTTACACAAGGGTTGTCTCAATTTATGAATTCCTACTCGTGCTTTCCTATGAGCTTGCTCAAGAATAGTATGAATTAGTACCATGTTATAGTTCTTATTACACCGCTCAACAAAATATAATGATTTTCTATTAGTAACACCCTTGCTTGTGCTTTCCCCTTTGTATAAGTTGAGTCACCCATACCAAATTTCTTGATTAATACTTGAGGCACATGTGGTGGGTTTGGGTCGATACGGGGGCCCTTTACTTCTTCATCATTGCGATATTGTTGTTCTTTCAATGAATTTGAACACTTATCTTCATATAGCGAAGGAGCCAAAGAGTCCTTAACTTTTTTTGATTTTTTATCCTCAACTGATGAAAGTATTGGTTCTTGTAAAGTTGGGAGATATGATGTGGTATTAGTCCCCACAACTCCTTCCCTAACTTTAGAAGGAAATGATTCTTCACGATCATCTTTAACCGGAAAAATGAGATCATCGAATGAATTGTTATTAGCATCAGTATTATATTCATCTTTTTACTCTTCATGAGAGCTAATCGCCAACCATTCCATGGTGTTTGTCGAGTTAAGTGTGATTTCTTCATCTTGCTCTTCACCTTCAAAATCAAACATGGTGACGCCTTGAGATTCATATGTTTCTTTCCTATTAAATTGATCTGCCAATGGATCCACATGTGTCTCAAGAGCTGCAATACTAGCGTATCTTTGATTTGCCTCTCTGTTGGATTTAATCATTGAAATGAGCTTATCCAATTTTTGGTCAAGATACGAGAGATGGTTATCACCTTGTCCTTGGCCCTGATGATCATATTGTTGAGTCGGTCTCTGTGGTTGATTGAAGAAACCAGAGCTCTCATATGAAGGATGATAATATTGACCACCCTACCTCGTTTAATCTTCCATCTCAATATTGTAATTAGCATGATATGTGTTATGCTCATAATCATCATATTGAGATTGATAGTCATATGTCTCAAGTACTTGCTCATTCCTACTTGCTTTCTCCTCCGGACAATTTTCATAGGATTCCCACAAGTCCAGCATGAATCCATAGAAGCTCTAGGTTAAACAAATGATGAAATTGACCATGCGAGATTAACTAGAAATCTCGGGATCGTAAACTAACGGTGATGTATGTCCCGATCTACGCGTGCGCATACACTAACCTGCACACTCACAACCAACAAAACAAACAAGCAAACAAAACAAGAGAAAAAGAAAATATTTTTGTATTTTTGATTTTAAAACTATTAACAAAAACTTAAACCAAAAGCGCACTCACTCCCCGGCAACGGCGCCAAAATTTGACCGATGTCGTTGTATCGATAAAAAATAAACCTAATTACCTTATGCTAGATAAGGCAAGCGCGTATCGTATCCACGAGGAGTATGTGGTTTTAATTTAAGTTTTGGGGTGATCACTGATCAATAAAAGTTGTGGTTTTGTAAACTTAATAACTAAATACTACTCCCTGCGTCCCTAAATAAGTGTCCACTATTGACTTTTTAAGTCTTCCTTTCTTAACTTTGACCTTAAATTATTTTGTTTGTGTTATTTAATAATTGATGAAAAATATATGAATAGATTGGGTTTTAAATGTATTGTAATTGGTATAATTTTAATCTATAATTAAATAACACAAATGAAATAATTTAAGGTCAAAGTTTTAAAAATAAGATATTAAAAGTTAATAGTGGACATTTATTTAGGGACGGAGGGAGTAATTAACTAGAAAGGGAATAAGCTAATAATTAAACTACTAATTAACTTGAATGTAAATAAGCAATAAAAAGTAAATAAGCAAATAAAAGTAGAATTTGTAAACAATTGGGTAGAAAAGCAATCCCTCCCGGCTCCGGATATATTGATATGATCAAGTTACGGATTATTACTAATGTTTGTTTTCAAACCACATAGACATAGTTTGTATTAATTGAAAATGACCATTTTGGGCACAAGTTATACTCACCACACGAATCGTCTTAATACCTAAACTAGTTGGACTCGGCACGACTCGTTGACTAGAAATAACATGTCTTACAATAATCTTATCAATTAATTTAATAATTATTCAAGGGAACAATTATGGGTACAAATTATGTTTAACATACGACCGTCTTAACCTCTATACTAATTAGGCTCGGCACAATCGTTGACTCGCAATAATATGTCTCACAATAATTCACCAAATAATTATATAAAAATATTAAAATCAAACAAATGATATGCATTAAAATCATGTGAATTAATATTTGACAATCAAAATAAAATCCGTAAACATGATCAAACCAAATATCTTTTACCGGGAGAGATTACAAAAAGGTTTAGCCAGAAATCACGTTGGTAGACATCGTCTCCGTTCTTGTTTCAAGAGCAAATAGTCTTCAAATATATATGTTGGCTGCGAATCAATGATAACTGGGATCCCGAATAAAATAATAAAAGAAATGACGGCTCGTACTTTTCTTTCTTCAATTGTTTGAATGGGGTCCTCCTTTTTTTTCTGTGAATGGTCGAATGTATAATATAAAGGGCTTTTCCCTTTTGTTTGCTTTCCACGCCAAAACAGCCAAATATGGCTTTCTTTCATTTTTTTATAATCAAGGCCCAAAATAGGCTAAAAGCTAATACCACGAACTGACTTTTCCAGCAGATTAAATCACGAGCCAAATTTAGATTTTTGGGTATTTTATTATGTAACACCCCCAAAATCTGGTTTTAGCGGAAGCATACATCTTTGGGTGCTACTAAATTGGTATCAAAACACAAAGTATAAAGAATGGTTTTACCTCAATTATTGAAATAGATTTCATATTCAAAAGAGAATTGTTTACAAAATTTCAAAAATTGGTGCGGAAATATAAGCCCATAAAAGATTTCATGTGGTCCCAATTATATCAGAGTCTTCTATGACCATGCCATGCCCTGCCGAAAGCCTCCACCACTAGATTATCGCCTTAACCCGAAAATACATGCTAAAAGTGTCAACACGAGGTTGGTGAGTTCATAGGTTTTAGTGGAAAATGTAAAGCATTTGAATAACGATTTCCCGGCAAAGGAATTGTAAATCCACTCAGTCACAAGTCCCGCCCATACAAGACTTGCAACCTGTGTGTTTACAACCCACTGCCAAATAAGATTTGTTCCTGGTAAACAGAAGTAATATATTGTTTGGTTAAGCGGTACACTCGTAATGACCATTACACTTGGTAGTATGTCCGTTACACTCGGTAATGTGACCGTTACACCCGGTCATGTGACCGTTTCGCCCGGTCATGTGACCGTTACACCCGGTCCTGTTATATGTGTTCGTCCAGTACCCCTGGTCAATGTGTGTGTTATGTGTACATATAATGCAGTCTAGTGAACATTCAAGTATTTCAGCCAAACAGTCAAATATGGAGTAAATAGTTTGCATTTTCCAAATAAACAGTCATAAAGTTTAATTAAAAACGAGCATGTATTCTCCCCCAAAACAATTGTAAAACAAGTAAAAGTAGGGGCCATGAACTCACCTTGGCTTGCAGCAACGCAAAAATATCACAGTGGTCACAACTGGCATCAAGAGCTAAACACAACGATATCAAGGGTACAGGCACAACGGTGCCGGATCGGCACAACCTATTATGTATATAGTTAACTTAGAATATGTCTCGTAAAGTAAAAGAGTTTTTAGAAGAAAAGCGTCTTAGTTTTCGTGGATTACTCGTATCAAAGTTTGTAAAAAGTTTAGTGTTAACGTTTCGTGTGGTGGTAAGACATCATAGACTCAAGAATACTCACACCAAATAGGAAAAAAAATCAACACGAGACCTAGATTAGTAAGGTCTGTTTTATTTCACGAATCAAGTTTAAGAGTTTACAAAGTTCAGTTAAATCTGAAAGATTTAAAGAATTTATGTTATTGTTGCTGGTGTGGCAGCATTTAAGTTCAGAAGTATTTTATGAGTTATCTGAAAATATTGGCTCTTGAGAGTATGCACGAATTACAAGAATGAAAAATCCTTAGTTTGAAAAATAACTAAAAGATTATGAAAGGAACGATCAATAATTGCATGACGTCGGGAGTATGACGGAGAGTATTTTAATCAGGTGTACATGAATGTAGCCAAGTGTGTAATAAAATTTTGTGTGTACATATAGATATTCGTATGAGACTTTTATTAATAAAAACTTTTGTGTTTATAGGTTATACCGTCTACAAAAATATTTCATCGTTTTTAAATTTGTTACAAATGAGGAAATTCAAATTTTGTTTACATAGTTGAGTAAAGAAAACGAGTTAAACTCTTTATGTGAACAATGATTTTTTTTCCATTCTTTCTATTTGCGAAATAACTTATATTTTCTATATGAAATTTACAAGTCAAGTTTATATATGTGTAAATATTGTGTGGACAAATCTTATAGCGATAAGTAGTAATATGTCGAGTAGCGTTATTAACTTAAGTAACTCATAGAGTTGTAGAAAAATATGGAGTTGTCATGTTTCATTAGTTGATGAGTAGTGACGACGGCATATATATGTACGGAACGAGTAACACAACTTCGTGTCAAGTGGGCTGTGGCCCAACAGTTCAAGTGGGCTAATAACATGACAGCCCTAAATAGATTTCGGGTTGTGGGCTAGTGTGTAAAGGAAGACTCTCATGTTGGGTTTGCTTGGTGGGCTGTGGCCCAACCAAGGATGCGCTTGGATCAGTGTTCCACTAGCCAAGGTGAAAGACAAGTAACTATTGATACTTGTGGTGATTTGCTATTCGCATTTTTGACAGTAGGAACAAAGGAAGTAAAAGAAAGGAAAACATTTGCCTATTAAGTTTATACCCAGCAAGTATCACACATAAGAACCAAAGAACATAGGTTTTACTTAAACAATTGAATCAAAATGGGCTCTTGGGTGTTGGCTGTTAACGCAAACCAAAACAGACGAAGGAACAGGTTTTTTTTTTTTTTTTTTTTTTTTTTTTAAATGTTCTAATATCACTATCAAGTCTCAGCATCAATAAGTATTGCACAATAAGTTTTCAACACTCCAAAAAGGAGTTTAGAACTGGTTTTTCCGCGAGCCAAAAGTTTAAGAACTCCCATATTTGCATCGAGTTAAACTAAAGTTGATAAGCTAAATTAACACCAATTCGTGTACTAGATGAGTCCAACCAAATAAATGAGCCAACTCGACACTCTAGAGCGTCCTATACTACCGAGACTTGGACCAAAAATGCAAATCGACAAGTAACAATGGCGAGGGAAAAACAAGTAGCATAGAACAAGGGCGATTTGCGAGTTGCTTTACCCACTGAGTTGACTTAGTGAGTCGACTCGGTTCATTTAACCAACAAACACCACACTTTAATCCATCGTACCACACAAAAAAAGGAATAATCAAAACAAATTTAGTCGAGTCATTTTACCCACGAAAACTTTTCAATCAACATTAATCGGTTTCATCAAAAAACCAAATTTAAGATTTCATTGCAATAACAAAACCACTAAAATGAATCAAGAGTGAATTTGAATAGGCCTTACAGTAGTAGGGTTCGGTCGACAAGAAGAGACCAAAAAAAGGAATTGAGTACGAGTCATCCCAGTCCGATCCAAGCAGGAGAGCCACACATCTTATCCCTTTTGATTTTTGATAACCAATTTAAGTTGTGGTTTTCCTGTGCAACGAATGGGTAGAATAAAAAGAAGAAGAAGAGGAAAGTTTGACTCCCCTTTTTGCTCTCGATCCTTGGGGAGGCCGTTTTTGTGCAGTAGTCACCATCCATTGATGGTTCTTAGGCAGAATCTCAATATTCTCTTTTGATAAAAGAGAAGATAAGCATCTTAAGAGAACAGTGATGGTGATAGATCAGTAAAAAAAAAAGAGATGATGGTGATATATCATCTGTAAAGCAGAAAAGGGGACCTGGACCTATGGAAGATATCAAAAAGGGAAAAGGAATAGGGGTGGGGCGGTTGAGGTTTAATTAAAAGGGAATAGGTTTTGTTTATTTATTACCCGTGTACCCCGTGTCCCGTTTGAGCTAAATTTTAAATGTGATATCTCGGTTTGGTAAAAATACGAGACACATTTCCGGGAACTTTTTTATAAAAATGGTATAAAACAAAGTTGTTGATTTCGGAAATAAAATTTAAGTCGTCACTAACGTGGAGTCGGTACGCGTGTGATGTCGTGTTTTTCAGAAAGACGAGGTGACTTCTCGGTTTTGTAAATAAATTACCAGTAGGTGTCAGGAAGTGATTACTTCACTTTTCTTGATAAAATTTAAGTGATTTGGAGGGCTACTGTATGCTATGGCGTGCGGAATAACCTTCCGAATTAATCATGTAGGCTCTCAAATATGCTCAAATAATAATAAGTTAATTTTTCACTATTAAAATAATGTTGGAAAATTACGGGTGGTTACAGTCTACCCTCCTTAAATTGAAATCCGTCCCGGATTTCAGTTTAAGTTATCCGATAGAATGGTATTTGGGAAGAGATGCTGGTACTCATAACAGATTTGAGTCTCCCCAGGCTGTTTAGGGGTTTCTCTTTGTTTGTGGGAGGGTACCCAGGTTGTCTGCCTTTGGATTTTCTCATCTTTGTGAGTTGGTGAGATATATGTTCTGATTTAGAGTGATAAGATGGCATGATGACTCGTTTTCAAGGTTTGATTCGGAGTGGTGTGTTTTTCCTCCTCATAGGGTTGGATAGAAATCTTGTTCGAAAACTTTACTTGAGTAAGTTTTTATACAAATTTGACCAAAATAACTTTTCAGTTAATACACATTCCTTTGTTAGAGATCAATAGATACGTAGGGTGACACGTTTTCAAAAGATTTAAATTTCGTAAAGCGGTTCTTAGTCATGGTGTGGATGGGATAATTTCCACAAAAGTTGGCGTTTGACATTCCTTAACAAAAGTTTGATAAAGTTTTAGCAGAAAAATTTCACACATCCAAGTGAGTGTTTTAGAAAAATATCACTACAGATTTCATAAACATAAGTATTCAATTTACTTTTAACTGTACCAAGAGATAGCAATCTGAATGCTTTCCAGGTGGGTGGATAGTTCACCGGTTGATTGCAAAACAATTTATAAAATGATTTGTAAAACAGTTTATAAGGTAATAGGAAAACAATTTATTATTAGCAAAATAATAGCAAACTGTAGTTTAGTTTGTGATATAGTCGCAAGGCAACAAATCGGATTATAAAATAACTTGTGAAATGATTTGTAAAACAGTTTATAGAACGAGAACCATTCGTTGTTTACCAAAATAGTTGTAAGGTCGAAATTTTGATTTCATAAGGTAGCGGTAAAACATTTGTAGGGTGACTGCAATATGGTCTGTAGAATAATCAAAAACAGTTTGTATAGTATCAGCGGTATGGTTTAAATATTTTATGAGAGGGTAGCAAAAATAACTGAGATCCCCGAGAGACGAGAGGGGGATTAGGTGATTGTCCCAAGGAACGCGGTTCAGGTTATTCCTTAGGGTTTTAAGGTTTCTGTCGGGCGCAGAATCTCTGCCGAATGGGGAGTTTAGCGAGTTCAGAGTACGACTCTGAAGGAGGATGTTGATTGCTGCTAGCAATCGGTTGGCTGTCTCAGTAGTGTACTTAGTGTTTAACGCGGAAAGTACAACATCATTTGAGTGTAGGGTTTAAGGTGGAGGTGACTGTAACAAAACCACAACAAAACAAAGCTGAATATAATTCCAAATCCGGAATGGGGTCCAAATTAAAACATAGTCAAAACCAGTTCCGAACGTAGCCAAATTCAATTTCAAATGTAGCTAGAACCAATTCCGAACGTCCCAATAAGCTCAACCGGCTTATTATAATCTCGAGGAGTTATAAATAAGCAACTCGGGTTCAAATGGTGCCAATCGGGTCTGACCTGACCCGATGCAAAATTACGGTCAGACGGCGGCAAACAGAAATTTCATATAAATAAAGAAGTATAGCAGTGCCGATGTATTATGGTTCATAAGGTGTTGTGATGCCAGTGTGTTGTGTGTAGATGTGAATGTTCAATGATTATGTTCACGCAGAAATTTTAAAACTTTCACGAGTCAAGTAGAAAATCAATCTGGACATAACTCCTAGTATAACCGCTCTGAGTATTGTAAAATTTACCTCTGAGTCGGACATAGGTGATCAGGCTATGTCCCACTGTCCCTGGTCGAATATAGGTGATCAGTCTATATTCCACCGGGTTCAATAAATTTTGGAATACTCAGCTTAGTTACACCAATGATATGTCCCTTACTTTTTAAAAGTTACTTAAATAATTAAGGTGAATGTCCACACTCGAGGACAACTAATGAGATTGCGTGGAGAAAAGGCGTAATATTCCGACGAGTATGATACGTGTGTATAAGTATGTCGAAGATACTTATAGTAGATAGCGAAAATAGATAGATATACAAATCCAATAACAGTGTGTGCATCTCATCAATTATATTAGCAATAAAGATCACAAATGAGGCATGAGCTTGGCAGGCAGGCATGTAGCGGTCATAGGGTTAAGTTTTTGTAAAAGCGGTTATAGTCTAGGTTATTTATTTTTAAAAATACCCAGTTCTCTATAACCTGGGCTCTGATGCCAATCTATAACACCCCCAAAATCTGGTTTTAGCGGAAGCATACATCTTTGGGTGCTACTAAATTGGTATCACAATACAAAGTATAAAGAATGGTTTTACCTCAATTATTTAAATAGATTTCATATTCAAAAGAGAATTGTTTACAAAATTTCAAAAATTGGTGCGGAAATATAAGCCCATAAAAGATTTCATGTGGTCCCAATTATATCAGAGTCTTTTATGACCATGCCATGCCCTGCCGAAAGCCTCCACCACTAGATTATCGCCTTAACCTGAAAATACATGCTAAAATTGTCAACACGAGGTTGGTGAGTTCATAGGTTTTAGTGGAAAATGTAAAGCATTTGAATAACGATTTCCCGGCAAAGGAATTGTAAATCCACTCAGTCACAAGTCCCGCCCATACAAGACTTGCAACCTGTGTGTTTACAACCCACTGCCAAATAAGATTTGTTCCTGGTAAACAGAAGTAATATATTGTTTGGTTAAGCGGTACACTCGTAATGACCATTACACTTGGTAGTATGTCCGTTACACTCGGTAATGTGACCGTTACACCTGGTCAAGTGACCGTTTTGCCTGGTCATGTGACCGTTACACCCGGTCCTGTTATATGTGTTCGTCCAGTACCCCTGGCCAATGTGTGTGTTATGTGTACATATAATGCAGTCTAGTGAACATTCAAGTATTTCAGCCAAACAGTCAAATATGGAGTAAATAGTTTGCATTTTCCAAATAAACAGTCATAAAGTTTAATTAAAAACGAGCATGTATTCTCCCCCAAAACAGTTGTAAAACAAGTAAAAGTAGGGGCCATGAACTCACCTTGGCTTGCAGTAACGCAAAAATATCACAGTGGTCACAACTGGCATCAAGAGCTAAACACAACGATATCGAGGGTACAGGCACAACGGTGCCGGATCGGCACAACCTAGTATGTATATAGTTAACTTAGAATATGTCTCGTAAAGTAAAAGAGTTTTTAGAAGAAAAGCGTCTTAGTTTTCGTGGATTACTCGTATCAAAGTTTGTAAAAAGTTTAGTGTTAACGTTTCGTGTGGTGGTAAGACATCATAGACTCAAGAATACTCACACCAAATAGGAAAAAAAAAATCAACACGAGACCTAGATTAGTAAGGTCTGTTTTAGTTCACGAATCAAGTTTAAGAGTTTACAAAGTTCAGTTAAATCTGAAAGATTTAAAGAATTTATGTTATTGTTGCTGGTGTGGCAGCATTTAAGTTCAGAAGTCTTTTATGAGTTATCTGAAAATATTGGCTCTTGAGAGTACGCACGAATTACAAGAATGAAAAATCCTTAGTTTGAAAAATAACTAAAAGATTATGAAAGGAACGATCAATAATTGCATGACGTCGGGAGTATGACGGAGAGTATCTTAATAAGGTGTACATGAATGTAGCCAAGTGTGTAATAAAATTTTGTGTGTACATATAGATATTCGTATGAGACTTTTATTAATAAAAACTTTTGTGTTTATAGGTTATACCGTCTAAAAAATATTTCATCGTTTTTAAATTTGTTACAAATGAGGAAATTCAAATTTTGTTTACATAGTTGAGTAAAGAAAACGAGTTAAACTCTTTATGCGAACAATGATTTTTTTTCCATTCTTTCTATTTGCGAAATAACTTATATTTTCTATATGAAATTTACAAGTCAAGTTTATATATGTGTAAATATGGTGTGGACAAATCTTATAGCGATAAGTAGTAATATGTCGAGTAGCGTTATTAACTTAAGTAACTCATAGAGTTGTAGAAAAATATGGAGTTGTCATGTTTCATTAGTTGATGAGTAGTGACGACGGCATATATATGTACGGAACGAGTAACACAACTTCGTGTCAAGTGGGCTGTGGCCCAACAGTTCAAGTGGGCTAATAACATGACAGCCCTAAATAGATTTCGGGTTGTGGGCTAGTGTGTAAAGGAAGACTCTCATGTTGGGTTTGCTTGGTGGGCTGTGGCCCAACCAAGGATGCGCTTGGATCAGTGTTCCACTAGCCAAGGTGAAAGACAAGTAACTATTGATACTTGTGGTGATTTGCTATTCGCATTTTTGACAGTAGGAACAAAGGAAGTAAAAGAAAGGAAAACATTTGCCTATTAAGTTTATACTCAGCAAGTATCACACATAAGAACCAAAGAACATAGGTTTTACTTAAACAATTGAATCAAAATGGGCTCTTGGGTGTTGGCTGTTAACGCAAACCAAAACAGACGAAGGAACAGGTTTTTTTTTTTAAATGTTCTAATATCACTATCAAGTCTCAGCATCAATAAGTATTGCACAATAAGTTTTCAACACTCCAAAAAGGAGTTTAGAACTGGTTTTTTCCGCGAGCCAAAAGTTTAAGAACTCCCATATTTGCATCGAGTTAAACTAAAGTCGTTAAGCTAAATTAACACCAATTCGTGTACCAGATGAGTCCAACCAAATAAATGAGCCAACTCGACACTCTAGAGCGTCCTATACTACCGAGACTTGGACCAAAAATGCAAATCGACAAGTAACAATGGCGAGGGAAAAACAAGTAGCATAGAACAAGGGCGATTTGCGAGTTGCTTTACCCACTGAGTTGACTCAGTGAGTCGACTCGGTTCATTTAACCAAAAAACACCACACTTTAATCCATCGTACCACACAAAAAAAGGAATAATCGAAACAAATTTAGTCGAGTCATTTTACCCACAAAAACTTTTCAATCAACATTAATCGGTTTCATCACAAAACCAAATTTAAGATTTCATTGCAATAACAAAACCACTAAAATGAATCAAGAGTGAATTTGAATAGGCCTTACAGTAGTAGGGTTCGGTCGACAAGAAGAGACCAAAAAAAGGAATTGAGTACGAGTCATCCCAGTCCGATCCAAGCAGGAGAGCCACACATCTTATCCCTTTTGATTTTTGATAACCAATTTAAGTTGTGGTTTTCCTGTGCATCGAATGGGTAGAATAAAAAGAAGGAGAAGAGGAAAGTTTGACTCCCCTTTTTGCTCTCGATCCTTGGGGAGGCCGTTTTTGTGCAGTAGTCACCATCCATTGATGGTTCTTAGGCAGAATCTCAATATTCTCTTTTGATAAAAGAGAAGATAAGCATCTTAAGAGAACAGTGATGGTGATAGATCAGTAAAAAAAAAAGATGATGGTGATATATCATCTGTCAAGCAGAAAAGGGGACCTGGACCTATGGAAGATATCAAAAAGGGAAAAGGAATAGGGGTGGGGCGGTTGAGGTTTAATTAAAAGGGAACAGGTTTTGTTTATTTATTACCCGTGTACCCCGTGTCCCGTTTGAGCTAAATTTTAAATGTGATATCTCGGTTTGGTAAAAATACGAGACACATTTCCAGGAACGTTTTTATAAAAATGGTATAAAACAAAGTTGTTGATTTCGGAAATAAAATTTAAGTCGTCACTAACGTGGAGTCGGTACGCGTGTGATGTCATGTTTTTCAGAAAGACGAGGTGACTTCTCGGTTTTGTAAATAAATTACCAGTAGGTGTCAGGAAGTGATTACTTCGCTTTTCTTGATAAAATTTAAGTGATTTGGAGGGCTACTGTATGGTATGGCGTGCGGAATAACCTTCCGAATTAATCATGTAGGCTCTCAAATATGCACAAATAATAATAAGTTAATTTTTCACTATTAAAATAATGTTGGAAAATTACGGGTGGTTACATATTACCTAAAAATAAAGATCTCTTTTTTCTCTTTCCATGGCCTTTTGAATCAACAAAAACGGAGCTCGAATGAAAAAGTTGTGACCAAAACATTGCAACATGTCCAAATCTCTCATATCTTTATTTTAAGCTTGTAATATCACAACTTTAGCTCATTTATGCGCCAAACCTACATAAGAATTGGTGTCTGACTCATAACAAACCTAAAATATCACCTTGCGTGGGTGACGAATTAGATAGGCAAGCCCAGCATATGACTACCACCAATAATTATGACAGTTCTCCAACTTTTCAATTTCAAATTTGAATCTCTTACATAGGCTCACCATCACATCCACTTCACATCCAATCCAACTCACACCTTCAATTCATCACATGTGAAATACGCTCAACCTTATCTTTTCCCCTCTCTCACATTCAAATTCAAATTTGATTCCAAACCAAGGCTCCCTTCCATCACATCATCACAACTCACCCCAATTCATCTCAACCTTTCATCTCCCCTTTCTCACCAAGCAAAGTATATTCTTGGCATATTCTCTTCTAACCCAACCATGCCATCTCATCTAACTCAACCATGGTTTGTTCTCAGCCCAACCTCACTCTCTCACTTCCCTCTCACACAATTTGAATTTTAAATTCAAATTCTTCATTCTCTCTATCTCTAACATACACACTTCCTTTCCAAGTAAAGGAATATCCCATGGCATATTCTCTATCTTTTTTCTATGCCATGTGAGGAATACCCAAACTATCCCTATATCCAATTATCCCTTCTATCCTTCTCTCTTTGATAATTGGTTTTACTTAAACACTTTTCAAATCATTTTTACAAAATGGCTATTTGAGTTGGTAGACCTTGAGGATGAATAATGTAAAGGTCTAAATGTGTGAAGTACAATTGGGGGTTTAGCAAGGTTGGGTATTTAAAAGACCAAAACCCAAAAGAGAAAAAGTACCAGGTATCCTGGCGCATCGCTGGCGCTCCGACATGCCAGCAGCGCGCCAGCCTCGGTAATCTTTTTCTTACTTTTGGATTTTGGCCTATAAATACCCCACCTTGGCTCTTGTATTTCTCACCCCTTGCCAAACATTCTTTCTCTCTAATTTCTTTTCTCTCTACCCTCTAAGTCTACATCTTGTGTTCTTAATATATCACTTATCATCTTTGAAAGAACACATCTCTTGCAAGGGAAGAATCACAAGAACCTAATCTACTCTTGTGATTGTGTCTAGGGTCTTTTTATCTATACCATTTCTACTAGAATTGAGTCTCTAGGTTAGGTTAGAACTTGATTGAACAATCAAACATTCTATCATTCGATTTGGTTGTAAGGGAAGTCTTGTGTCGAGGTGACCAAGCCTAGATCGTGGGAGATCTAGTTGGGGTTTGATATTTCTGGTGGGAATGTTTTTTTATGGTCTTAGTGATCTTTGTGGTTAAGTCGAATCATGAGTTTTTGTAGGTGGTTTCCGAGGGCGGAATACCGTAAGGAGTAGCTCTTCTTAGTGAGCACCGATCTTTGTGCATATCGGTGGAGTGAAGTTTTATACGGTTTGTAATCCACCATAAGGATTATACTTAGTGAATAGTATAGTGTCGTGGATTCGCAACTGGACGTACGGATGGAATAAACCCCCCATCCCGAACCAGTATATATCGTGGTGTCTCCTTACATGCTTTATATACTTTGGTTATAATTGTGGTTGTGATTATTGTTGTAAAACCACTTAGTGATCTTTGAGGCTTGAAGTCAATAAACTTTGAAGAAGCCATAAAGACCGTATTCACCCCCCCCCCCCTCTACGGTTCTACAGATTAAATGTATTCATGCTTTCTTAAATGCTAAATTATTACTTTTTTAATTATTGAATGCATGTTTATTTGAAAGATTTTGTTTTTGACTACCCATTATATCTCTTGATATATGTCCCTTATACATGCTCTTATGTGCTAAATGTCAACATGTTTTACTTAATGTTTTCATTTATTGAAATCATGCTTCGTATGCATCTCTTTACATGGCTTACGTGTTATTTGTGCACCCACACTATGTCGGTTTACTATATAACGGACTAGGTATGCCTATCATGATAACCTCTTAGATGTCATATAGTCTTACACGTTAATATCTTTGATTATTATATGATGCATGCTTAAATGGCTTACATGCTTAAACCTATGAGTCTTAGACATCTAGGCATATATTTCCTTATACTAGAATATCGTTCTTAGGGTCTCTAGTGCCACAATAGGTCATAATAGTCCCAAAAATGATTTTTAATCTCCCAGAGTTTTCATGCTCACATTTCCTTAATCACCATCTCGCTCACTTCCAAATAATCCACTCTTTTGTCTAGGAAAGATTACTCCCACACTTCTCTACATTCTTCTCTTATAATCAACACCTTTCCCTTTTCCAAACATTCTCTAATCATTTGTAAATTCTCTTCATACCCAACAAATGATTATATACACCTTTCCACATGATCCCAACATTCCCATAAACATTCTTTACCAAATCCCTAAATCATTCCTTAATCATTATTGCCCAATTCTTTTCCTTCTTAATGGCAATATGATTCTCACATAATCAATCCTTTGATTATTTCTATCCTTGCATCTCGGAAAAACAAAGAAAACTGGAAAGACTCTGCACCCCACTAGCGACGGTCCCAGAAACATATGGGCGGTCCCTTATATATACCGGACCGTCCCTTATTTAGAGGACCGTCCCCAGTAAAGGTGTCATGAACTGGTTCACTGTTTTTCTTTTTCTGCATCTTTGACTCACCACTTTCTGGACCAGTGTATTTCTCTTTAAACAATATTTTGAACCATCCTACAGCATGCCTTGTCCAAAATAACAACCATTTTTATCATTTCCCTCTTCACTCTCTTTTTTTTCCTCCCTAGGACTTCTTCATCTCAAACTTACAAAAAGCCTAGGATAGCAATCATTGGTGTCACCAAATAAGTAAAAAAAATAATCCTCTTCTACATACACACCTCTTTCACCACTAGCACCAAATGAACTCATGAGAATTCCATCAAAAACTTCCTCTTCTTCTTCAGTTTCTAGAACATACTCATAGCTGTTCACACTACCACCACTTCTCTTGTCTCACATCTACTACCTCTTCTCTTTTCTTACATCCACTTCTTCTTGTTAACATACCCAACAAAACTAGGATCACATGCACCTTCTTTGATCATGCCATGCTAATCACTGTAAGTGCAAACGGTCCTCTGATTGCCTCCTCACACACATCTCTTCTCATCCTCTTTAACATAAGCCTAAATTAAACTACCAAATTCAAATTTGAAGTCTCCTATCTTCCTAATTTCCTCTCATCTTCACATCATCCTTGCCAATTTTGGCTTAAAACCTTCTCTCTTCATTTCGGCTCATCTTTCCCCACTTTCTCACTTCAAAGAGTCATTTTCATTCTCATCTAGGAGCATATCATCTTCACTCTATATCACCAAGATATTAGACACTTATCTTGGAAGAAGTTATAGAATGGTGTGTCAATCAATAAACAAATCACTTTCTCGTTTATTAAAGTTGGTAAAATTGGTTAAACAATTAAAACAAAGGATGTTGATCATTTAGGGTGTCACTATAGAATCAATAATTGTATATATGTGCGCCTGTCTACTAACTCTGTTTTGTAGCATTCCTTCATCACTCGATTCTTTGGTAGTCCAAACAAGGGGAGCATACACCAAGGGGGAGCATTTGCAAATGTCTAACTCGTTTGCAAATCGTTGATGCATCTATACATTTCTCGCTATGTGTATTCCACCTCTATAACGCTATCACTTTAAATACATTGTTGCTCGAAACTAACCCTTGATGTAGGTTAAGCTTTCGCAATATATTCGATTCATGGATCCGCTAAAGTCATTATGAAAGGATTATAGGGATGCAATGAGCTAGGGGGAGCTCAGAGGTATCGGAGTAAATGGCATGGCGTTGGTTAAACCGTGATGATAGAAGGCTTCACTAGGATGATGCAAGCTCACTTATTTGAATGATGGGATTTGGGATCGTCAAGTACATTAAGAGATCATCCACAATCAACTAGGAATTTTCTAACATAATCATCTTTGTCTATATGCTCAAGTCTTCTTCTCAAGTCTTCTTCTCAAGTCTTCTTCTCAAGTCATCTTCTCAAGTCTTCCTCTCAAGTTTTATTCTCAAGTCATCTTCTCAAGTCTTCCTCTCAAGTTTCCTTCTCAAGTCTTCTTCTCAAGTCATCTTATCAAGTAATTCTCAAGTCATCTTCGTCTTCTTCTCAAGCCTCTCTTATTTTTGCCGATCTTCTTTCTATCTCTACATTGGCGACACCTTTTTGCTTCGACAAAAGGGGAAGAAGGAGTGTAAACAGGTAACTTCTACACTTTACTATGAGTTACAGATTACATATTTTGTCATCATCAAAAAGGGGGAGATTGTTAGTGCAAATGTTACGACGTTTAATCTATACAGTGTCTTCATGTTTTAATGATGACAAACATGTAACTTGTAATACATAACGTAAAGTGCACAAGTTACTCATTTATACAAATCATCAATGCATGCACACATCAACATCTCTTGATGGCTCAAGTCCGAATCACTTAAGGTATGTACAAACAATACTTCAAACTTGTTAAGTGATCAAAGAATTATTTTTGTATTTAAACATCACATTTTTATAAATGTGAAAAACCTTTCTACAAAAATAAATTATACAAATTAATTTTGTATTTATAAAGAAATGTTTTAATAAGAAAAATTAATTTGAAATTTGAATTTGAAATCCCCAACAGCTATTTTTCCCGCCCAAATCAGTTAAATTTTCACCAGATAACATTTCACCACTAAAGGACAAAAACTGTCGAGAAGGTCCCTTAAATAGGTGACGGTCCCTTATATATAAGGGACCGTCCAATGTTTAAGGGACCGTCCCCCGCTCCTCGAGCTGTCTATAAATACTGAACTATTTTCATCAGATTTTCTCAACCCTATTTAGCACAAAACTTTCTATTCTTTCTCAATCCCTTCTTTGATCACATTAACCTGTTTGAATCTTGTTTGTATGTGATTCTTTCTTCCTCTCATCAAGTGCAAAGAGAAGAACTTTCGTTTTCATCTAGATACGAAGTTATGTAGTTAGTTAGTCCACATGTAACATTTGTTACATATAGATCGAGTCCAAATATTTTGTGACATGTAGATCTGGACGATGTGTAAGTCCGTAGAGTGTCATGTGTATCCGGACGATGTGTAAGTCCGTGAGGTTTTTTATGTAGATCGGGTAGATCGTGTAGATCAGGTAGATCGTTTTGATCGGGTAGATCGCGTTGATCGGGTTGATCGTGGTGATCGGGTTGATCGTGTTGATCGGGTAGATTGATCATGTTGATCGTGTAGATCATGTGTGGATTAGTTCTAGCCAAGATTAAAACTCGACATTCCACTTAATGTCATAAATTGGTGTACGCGTTGGTGTACGGTTTGTTCCGCCTAAAGGGAGCTTGTTGATTAGCGAAGTAACTCCCGAGTTGGGTACTTGGGGAGTGGAGTAGGGCGAAGAGGTGCTTCGTGACCGAACCACTATAAATCATCGTGTCTGGTTTGCGTTTTCTTTACTTATCTCTTTACGTTTTATTCTTGCATTTATCGTTCCACATTTATAATTGCTTTGAGTTTGTGTTTCTTTGGCTTGTTTCTTATAGTGTGATTATGCAGATACATAATTCATAACCTGTCTAAATTTTGCCACTGTCGGTGGTCCCTTAAACAGACAGGCGGTCCCAAACATAAATGGGACCTTCAATACATTTATGGGACTGTCCGCATAATCTAACAAAAGTAGCTCTAATTATCTTACTTGTTTTGTGTGACTGTTGTCTTAAGTTGGATATAGACATATATATAGTTGTTTTTTTGGTTAAAGGGTATTCCACCCGATAAAATATATTACTCCAAAAAAATATTTAAGTACAATGGAATGTGGTTGAAGTACCACATTAACCGCAAGCAATCACTTGACACAACCACTAAACCATTTATGACAGACCATAAATGACAACTAGCTACAACCAATAAGACTACTAAACCAAAACCAGCATAAAATAATATACGTCATAAAATTTTATGCAAAAAATATAAAACAACCTAGTTAAGACAAAAGTCTTGAATTCCAGTAGCCTTTAATTGTGTAGGAGAGAGGACAAAATCATCATCATCATAAATGTTGCCGTCACTCGTATCCGCTTTCCATAAAGACTATGCTTCTTACCTCCACTACCAGAATACAACCTCCAAATGTGATCATCAAAAACTTCATCATCATTACTGTCAGAAACTACCACATTGCCCACCTTAGAGAATGGGTTACCCACCACAGTTGAAGAATCAACCTTTTTAAGAGGTTTACCATCATCATCCACAAGAGTAACTTTCCCTTCAATAATTAGCTTTTTAATCTTTCCAATTTTCTAAACAATAGGAGTAGTACTTCCATTTCCACCCTTAGAAACCTCCAAATCATCCCCATTCTTAGGAGAAACACTTGTTGCACAAGGAATACCATTATCATCAGTATCGGCCATATCAAGAGCATCAAATGGGTTCGATGTATCAATAACCTTCCCACTCGTACTTGCCTCATTAGTTATTTTCTCCTTAGTAGCAACTGGCTTCTTCGAGACAGGTCTCCAAAATTTTGGTTTAGGCTTATTAAGCTGAACACCCCCAATAGGCCGAGAAGGAGCAGCCACATTCTTCCCCTTAGTCTTACGATTATTTACCCCAATGAAACCATCATCCGTCTTATCTAAAGTAGTAGAAGCTTCAGAAGCCTTTGCTGCCACATTAGTATTACTAGGAATAGCCTCCTTAACACGATTTGGGCATTCAATCAAAGCATGTCCAAAAGTTTTACATTCACCACAATAAGGAGGTTTCCATTCATATTCGAAATTAATAATTTCAGTAGTAAAACTAGTACCATCTTTAATTGGAATTGCCATTATAACCTTTCTTTGAAGTTCTGAATCCGCACTTAATTCAACTAAAGCACGAGCAAAGCTAATACAACCCCAAGACTCGACACACATAGAGCTTGTAAAAGCATCTAACATAATAGGTTTCCCTACTTGCGTAGCAATCAAGCTCAAACCATCCTCAGATTAAGCAACCAAAGGAACCTTATGCATTTTGATCCAAACTGGTACCCTGTTTACCTCGCACCTATTAAAGGATAAAGTGGGAGTCCATTTGTTTAGAATAATGGGCGAGTTACGTATAATCCAAGGACCTTGTTCCAGAACACGATCTACACCCTCCTGGTAGCAAACTTAAAAAGAAACAAACCATCACCATTCTTCATCAGCTTTTACAAGCCAAATTTTCCCTATGTATTAGTAACATAATTTTGAACTAAAGGAAAAGCAATGGTCTTACCAAGAAAGTAACCAACAAGTATGTTATCATACCGACTTAAAACCTTTTTCATAGAAACCATAGGCAACATTGTGTCATGATTATCCACACGATCCTCATTGACCAATATTCTAAAATTTACTTTCGGAACTATACGACTAGCATTAATGACATTAGCAAAAGAAATAGTAGAATCTACCATTGGAATTAATCCCGAACCCATATGATCATTAGATTTAACACTACCATCTCCATTAGTTGTATTAGCACTATATGTAATAGTATTAGCATTATGTGTTTTAGAGGTAGCATTATCCACATGTGTAGACAAGTTAACATCAACATCATCAGAGGTCCAATCGGTAATGATAGGACCCTGATTTAAATTAGTAACCACCAATTCATTCAAGGGAGTACAAGCAACTAAACTGGAGTTGGAGTATTACTAATAGGAGCCGAATTCACGCCATTTTCGTTAGTTGACACAACATCAGGCCCCTCCGAACCTGTAACCTGTGACTCATCCGTGGGACCAGTAGCCCCTTCGTCCGATGTACCATCACTTGTCACAACATTCACATATGGAATTAATGATTCAATATCTTTACCATCTTCTACAGCATTCCCGCGCGAAACAATACCGGCACTAAGATTTGGAAAACTAGAAATCGATTCCAAGTTCACAGGTTCAACAACCTCACAATGAACAGACATCCCTACATCTTTTTTCTTCTTTTTTTCCCTCATCCTCCCCCCGAATCCAAGAACCCACTCCTCATAATCAAACCATGCACAAATCAAAGCATGCACAAATCAACGCATGCACAAATAAATCAGTGAAAAAAAATCACACAAGATGAAGACCAATACAGGAACGTGTGCGCAAACTAGCAGCTGAAAAATCACAAAACCCTAGATCGAAGGTTGATGAAACAATCACAAAATCCTAGATCGATGTTTGATGAAACAATCTATATGTAATCAACCCAAAGATCATGTGGGAAACTAGAAGGGAAGTTGAATAGTTTACCGGTTTAAAATCCTTTTAAAAATCTTGTTTTAAAAGTTGGTTATTGGAAACTTTGATTCGAACTCTATATGTAATCAATCAACACCAATATGAACTACACACTAAACTAACAAATATAAAGTAATGAAAGTAAAGAGTAGAGTTGGAAAGATCAAACCGAGACAAAGGATTTATAGTGGTTCGGCTACGAAGCTCTTCTTCGCCCTACTCCACTCCCTGAGTACCACACTCGAGAGTTTCAAACACTATATCAACAACCTCCCTTCAGGCGGAGAAAACCGTACACTTCGCTTATCCTATTACCGACACTAAGCTAGATGTCGAGTGCTAATCTTAGCTAGCACCAATCTACCACGGTCCACGTGACCAAACACTCAAGCCCAATGGCTTCAAGAGATCACCAAGATCTCAACACGATCACAATGATCAACACTCACTTCACTCTACTCAACTAACACTAATCTATCGACCCTTGATCTTCTTGATCAATCACACAAGCCCAATGGCTATAAGAGATGTTCACTATCTCTATAGATCACACTTGATCTTCACTCTCACTCACAAAAGAAAGATAATCTTGATGTATGCTAAGATACAATCAAGGATGTAACAAGTGTTACAAAAACCTAACAACTATAACTCTTGTATCTTCTTGAATACTTGAGCTCTTCTCTTGCTAATGAAGAGGGATAACAACACCTTGTATCTACTTGGATACTTGTGTTCTTCACTTGCTAATGAAGAGGGATGACAACACCTTGTATCAACTTGGATACTTGTGTTCTTCTCTTCCTAGTGAAGAGGTATGAAGAGGATCACTTGAGAGATGATTGGATCACTCTTGAAACAAAGAAAAACTAATCTAAAGAAGTGAAAGGTTTGAGAGGATTAAGGAAAGGGATTTTTCTGTATGTGAAGGGTACCAAAAACTGTGAAAGGGGTTGGTATTTATAGGCAAAGAAAATCTGAACATTACAGAAAAAATGGTAAGGACGGCTCCTTTAAATAACCCACGGCTCCGTTAAATTTAACGGTACCGTGGAGCCGTGGTAGACTAGGACGCTCCAAATTTTGTCTTTTCTGGTGAAAACTTATTTGGGGAAGGTTGGAGCTGATTTTGGGGGGAAAAATAGCTGTTGTGATTTTCAAACTTATTTTTCCATTAAAACATTTCTTAATATTTCAAAAATAATTTGTCATGTGTATTTTTGAAAAAATGTTTTGTCCCATTTAAAATGTGAATTTTCAAAACATAAATTCACTTCTTTGATCACTAGTTCAAGTTGTAACTTTGTTCAAGAGTGATTTGCGTAGAAACGGGATCTTCCGATTAAAGACTTGTTTACGTTGATTTTAACGTATCGTGATTTCACATTTTGTCATCCTCAAAACGTGAAGTAATCGAAAGATATAAATAACGTTTTTAGAACATTATTTGCATCAACAATCTCCCCCTTTTTGATGATGAAAAAATATAAACTCATGTTAGGTTAAAATTAGCTTTTAACAAGTTTTTAATGAGTTTACTCCCATTCCTCCCCCTTTTTGTCTAGTCAAAAAGGTGACGAAGGCTCCCCCTTGATGTGTACTCCCCCTCATTTGGAGAACACAAAGGAATTGAGCAATGGTTCGTGCTACAAAACAAGGTTAGACGACAAGTATACAATATCTAACAAGTAGCACATTTGACAAATATCCAACCACAAAAAATTATGGCTAAGTAGCCAAAATGAAAAGCCCAATTCATAAATATGAAATAAATGTCATACATAAGTATGACTACAATAGGAAAGTAAATTAAACTAACAAGAAGACACATAAACATCTAAAGTAACATGAGGCTTCTAGATTTGCTTCCAACTTCAAAAGGTTTTTAATCATTTATTGAGAGGGACTAAACATAACCATGTTTAGTTTGGGCTATTGGGTGGTGGAGGTGGTGGAAGGATGATGGGTCCTATGGGTGGTGTGAGAAGGTGTTCTAGGTATGAAAACCTAAAGCTAAGCTCATCTCTAAGGTTCATGATGAGCTCAAAGTTGTGATGGCAACAAGCACAACTTAAGGTGTGTGTGTGTAGGGGATAAAGGATGGGATAACCCATTAAGTGTTGAGGTGATGGTGATATGGAAGGTGATGATGTGTTGCTCCTAAATGGAGTTATTGGTGATAAGGTGAGGGTGAGAGCAAGAGGTTGTGGTGATGGTGAAAGTGATGAGGGTGTTGTGTTAGTTCCCAATTCAAGGGAAGTTGATGGTGATGAGTTGAGTGCGAAGGCTAAAGGTTGAATGGGACTAGGTTGAGATGAGTGTGTGTTGGTTCTTGTTGTGGAGGATGAGGATATGGGTTTGTTAGAGGTTGCCTTGGATGGAGCTTGAGGTGTAGTGAAGGAAGATGATGAGTTGGTAGAGGTTATGGGTGTGTGAGTTTCATATTCATCATCCAAGGTGAGATCAATGAAGGCAATGTCATTGGTGATAGGTTTAGTTGATGATTGAGGTGTGTCAATACTCTTGATCCATTGATCAACTAGAGTGGTTTGATTTGTTGGTTTGATGTTGAATCTAGGTTTCTTGAACACTCTTGATCCCATGATGGTTGTGTGGTGAGTGTGAAGGTGTAAGGATGGGTGTAAGAATGGCAATGCATGATGTTAGCTTAAATAGCCAAATCATAAGCATGCAAGGTTGAAAAGGATGTTGAATTTGGGGATTTGGGTTCATGGGAATCAGGTTTTGTTTGCAGTTTTTCAGGAAAAGAAAGTCAAAAAGTGAAAGAGAATTGTTAAATTCGACTTCCAGAGGAACGGTACCATTAAAGGTACGATGGCACCACTAAATTTAGTGGAGCCGTGGCCTATTTAATGGAGCCGTGGGCTCTTTTGACCTTCTTTCCAGGTCTGCAGGTTTTAGGCAGCCTAAATGGGGAAATTTCTGGGGAATCCATTGGCTGCAAATCTCAAAGCCTCAAATCACTAAACACATAGAATTCCTAAAGCTAGTTTTAACTAGCAACTAACATGATCATGTGATCATCTATGTATTTAGGCAACTATTAAGCATGCATGAATTCAAGCATTTTTAACATCTAGTGCATGTAATAAAATAAGCTAACATGCATGATTTAGCCAACATGAGGATTAATTAACAAGAGAATTAATCATGTTCAAGTGTTAAAAGGAAACACATCAAGCTAGTTAATGTATTAAGCAACAATGCCACAAACTATTAGTAGTATTTTAATCATAATACTTATATTAATAATACTACTTAAGTTATTTCCATCTAATCCTTTCTTTTCCCCAACTTCTTAATTTTGTTCCCAAGCCCTTTGATCGCCTTGCCGATGGACTTGAATCCCCCGATAGTTTGCTCATGCATCTCCACTTGTCTATTGTACATTGTAGTTTGCATCTCCACTTGTCGGTTGTACGTCGAAATGATGAGGTGTCAAGGTTGTCAAAGTAGACGTCGGGAGAAGGAGAACGTGTACAAGACGTTCCTTCTTCATTCACCTCATCATCATCTGCATTCATATGTTGAGATGATGATTCATGACCGAAGGAAGAGGATGAGAAAGGAATGTCAGAAGTGGATTTACGACCACGCTTGGACCCTTTGTCCTTACGTTGCTTTGTGCGACGTCGTGGTCCACCAAGAGGTTTCATAACAGGATTGACTAGGACATAGTCGACACTTTGGAGATTTGGAAAATGTTCCATGACCCAATGGAAGAGACGAGTAAGCAGCATACCATATGGCATGAGCTTGTCCGAACGACTGTGAATATTGGCCATCCTTTTGACTATATAGTATGCGAGGTTATAAGGTTCCTCGATACTAAGATAGTAGAGCATATGGGCGAGACTCGCAGAGACGTGATCACGGTTGCCCGCAAGGCTCAACACGTTCTCACGAAGAAGGAGTTCCCAACTTCTAAGGTCGGGAAGGAGCTCTTTGAGGTAGATACGGTTTGGGTCAAGGTGGACAATTAAACCATCACGCTTTTGATACGTGTGGACGACTCGAGGTGTTTGGATGACTTGTTTGATGGACTCGAGGTCGGGAATTTCAGTGCGATAGGCACCTACATCCTCAAGATTATAGAAGAGAGACTCAAGAGTATGGTCTTCAGTGTATGCACACTGACCATATGCAGGAACACCGAGAATTTGTCCAATCTCGGAGACAGACAGGATGATATTTTGGTTTTGAATCCAAAAATCAAGAAAGACATTACCATCATCATCAGTGAAGGTACGGACTCGACTATAAAACTCGAGAACAAAACGAGGACAGACTTGATCGTTTATTTTGTATAAACAATCGAACTCGATAGAAGGGAAACAGACACGGATGTTGTCTGTTGTGACATAGAGTGCATCGACTACACGCCCTTCGTGTATGTATCGATTTTGAACTTTTGCAAAATAAGCTCTTTGCTCATCAGGAATGTTTAGATTTTCAAGAGTACTAAGAATGTATTGTTTGGTATCTTGATAATCATTTCGAGGCATTGTTTATCTACAAAAAAAATATTTTTGTATATGTTAGTTCGTTGCATTTTAATGATTACACTTCTAGAGTGTGTGCCTAAATGCAAACAATGTGGAGGTGCGGCAATCTCGACTCTAAAACTATCCTAAAGAGATTACCCAAACGCTCCTAACTTCACTTTTGCTCAATCAAATATGTCGAAAAATACATATCAATTATGTGCTTCGAGCCATATTTGAGAGTTCATGTATGCATGCAAAAACGTTTTTAATTTGCATCAACAATGCATGAAAAAGGTTTCATGATCCTAGACTTGTGAAGTTTTTCGAAAAATGATCGAATTGGGGTGTTTGGCAAATGCCTCAACATGGCGCCAACGAGCTTTTAGTTTGAAAAGCTTTAATGCAGAATGTTCCTAATCCAATTTTAGTATCCTAAACATGATTCCATTACAAATAATCAATCATAATCTGAATTTAGTGATTAATTTTGGATTAGGTTTTGCAACATAAATGGGTTTTTGGAAATCCTAGGTTTAGGGAATCATGTGAATGCTACATTGTCTAATCCTAGTCTTAATTTCACAAGGGTTTAACTAATTTTGAAAATCCCCAATTCGGATTTATACTCAAGAACAAACCCTAGACTCTAATTAAATGAAATTAAGAGTGATTTACTTACAATTAGTGATGTTGTGATTAGGATTTGTTGATTCCAATGCCTCAATCTTGATTTGCAAGAGTTTAGTTGAATTAAGGTGTTATGGTTCGGTTTTGACAGCAAGTGAAAGTGTTTTTGGATGTTGTTTGGAAAGTCTGTGCAGAAGAAAGGAGAATGGGCACATTTTTCAGATGCACGGCTCCACGGTTCCATTAAACATTAATGGAGCCGTGCCTCTTTAATGGAGCCGTATATCTGATGGTCCAATTTTTCTTCCGTTTTGACTTTTGGCTGATTAATCTTACTTATTTAGTAAGACTTTTTGACACGAGGAAAAAGTTTATACCTAATAAACTTTTTGACGAAAGACGATTAGACGGGATGACAAGGAATGACCTTAGTGTTTCCAAGGAAATTGACTAAGTTGTCATTGGATGAGGGTTTACTTCTAGTATTTCCCGTGAAATAAACAGAAGTTATGAGTTGTGTTTTGGAGGATGACTATTATATTTCCCATGAAATATTTAATTAGTCGGAGTACGAGACGCGAGGAATGACTTAATATTTCCCGTGAAATACTCAAGAAGTCATATGACGAGTTGTGAGGGAATGACTTAGAACTTCTAGAGGAATTTCTAAAAGTCATGAGATGAGTTAGATAGATGACTTAAGAAGTCATGGGTGATTCATGGAGAATGACTTCAATATTTCCCGTGAAATATTTGAGGAGTCATAGAGGGGATGAAACGTACATAAGATATGACGCGAGAGATGACTTTAATATTTCCATTGAAATATCGAAATAGTCATAAGCGGGATGAGAGGAATGACTTAAGAGTCATGAAGCGATGTGAGTGAAATGACAAATGAGTCATGAAAGAAGACGTGAGAAATGGCGTTAATATTTCAAGGGAATTATTAAGAGGTCATGAGGAGATAGGTGGACGATGACATTAATAATTCGAAAGAATTATCTAAATAGTCATGAGTGGAGTGACGAGAACGTATTGGTTGATGAATTGACAATGTTGTCATTCAAGAGACGGACGAGATGACGTACTTTGACGAGCTTCGTTCATGAGCAAACTACAGGGTTCCCAGTCAAGTCTAATGGCATCTTGACTGCTACTCTTCATAGGAGGTTGTCTCACCTATAGTGTTTGTTGTCATGCCTTTCCGGCGCTTACGTACTCGGCTTCGGTCGTGGTGACAATAAGAGTAGTTTGTTTCTTGGGGAACCAAGATGTTTGTTAATCAACCTATGAAGGTACAAACATTACTCATTATGTTTCAATCCACATTTACTCTCACATTATCAGAGTTGGTATAGAAACATTTTCTACATCAATCTCCTCAAGATATCGTAATCTCAAGTGTGTAGTATCTTTAATGTATGGTATGATACATTAAACACTTTGATGTAAGAAGTTTTGGGACACTTCTTACAAGTGGGCACAAAGCCAACACTATTCATGATAATGGACCTACTTGCCGTTAGGTAAACTACTTTACCTATTATGCCCCTAACCTAGTTATATCCGCGCACTCACCTTCTTCGTCTCTTGTGAGTTTCGTATTTGCGGATATGGGCGTCATTGTCAATAGAGACTATTACTTAAACTATGTATCTCATACATATAGTATACATAAGTTTAAAGGGATACTTAATTTAGGCAAGATTACATATGTGCAAGGAAGGAAACTTGATTCACTCATCAATGCTTAATTCAAACTTGTCACGCATGATCTTCAAGCAATCATCGAACATTTCTGGACAAGTTGAATTTGACATGATGAGATGTGAATAGAGTTTCTGTGTTATAGTGCCTACCATGTTAGATTCTAACTACACTATTTCATGCCAAACATTACTACTAACAAAGGGTGTTTTAAGAAAGCGTACCTGTGCCTGAGGTGTTGCTCTTAAAACTAGAGGATTATACTACCTTTGTTGAATGTTGAGCATATAAGACACGACTTGACTTTTGCGTCACCAGACTTGTTTGATAACACATCATACTCCTTTTGTAAGACTCTGAAATTTATTTACACTCATGTTTTCCTAGCAAAACAAAAGTTCAAACATCTGGTCCCCAATATCTCATGGGTCCAAAGTTGTTAGAGTCAAACATCCTACGCATTTGTTGCGTTAGTTTAGGATGTGAGAATGGAGGACACATTTCCCATGGTAAGTAACCTTTTGGTGGACGATCATTCCAAGTTACGGGAAAGTTACTTGGATGATTTTGTCTTCTAAAGTTACCTCTCGGTAGAGGAGTTCTAGACCGAGGTTTGGGAGAGTTCACCTTTCTAGGCGGAGGAGTAGTCGACTTTGTGTCACGGTTTACAAATCCATGTTCGGGAGATGACAATGGTTTGTAAGAGCTTTTAACCTCCCCTTTACTAGGTGTAGACACTCTAGAACTATTTTTAACTATGTGACTCGGTTTAGGGCTTAGACTATTTTTCAAAATTGACCCAGTTTCATCTTCAGCACCAGACGGTACCACGGTACCACTAAATTTAGTGGTGCCGTCTGTACCTTTAGTGGTGCCGTCCCCTTCAGACTTAGACGTTTCAGGCATTACAAATTTAACTTGTTTGGTACCACTTGTAGAAGCCTGATTTGGGTCAAATCCTAAACCCGAACGGTCATGTTCACTATATCTAATATTTTCAAGTATATCATTAAGCTTTTTAGTTCCTTCATCAAACTTAATGATTCTTAAAGCATTTTCTTTAAGTTTTTCATTTTCTACTTGAAGACTTATACATGACCCACATCCTAAGTCTACTTCCTTGTTTTTCTCAAGTCTTTTGACTTGATCTTTTAGTTCTAGGACTTGTAGTTCTAGTTCTTGTAGTTTTAACTTAAGTTTTGTGTTTCTACCTAAGATCTTAGTACTAACTACGCATAGTTTGTTGTATTCATCATGCAATTCACTATCATCTATTGACGAATTATTATCACTATAATAAGAAGAGTCGGAATGTACCTCGTTAGAAGCCTGAGCCATTAGGCACTTTTCATCGTTAGGCTTCTTCTCTTCTTCTTCTTCACCGCTATCACTCCAAGAACCTCCTACAAAGGCTCTTTGGTTGTTGGATTTTGGTGGCTTAGGACATTCACCTATGAAGTGATTAGGATCTCCGCATCTATAGCATTACCTATCACTTGTCCCTTTTCTTTCATTATGATTTCTTTGGGATGACCTCTTCTCATCGCGAGGTTGTCTAGGAAATCTACCTTTCCTCCTAAAGAACTTTCTAAAGTTCCTAACGGCTAGTGCGTACTCTTCATCTTCACTACCGGAACTCGAACATTCCTCATCACTGGACTCTTTCTTGGCTTTTAATGCTAGAGATCTAACTCTCTCACTTTTGCCTTTGACAATGTCGGAATCCTTCTTGATGATCATCTCGTGAACTTTCAAATTTCCTATAAGTTCATCGAGTGACAATGCCGCCAAGTCCTTTGACTCTTCTATGGCGGTGACCTTTGCTCTCCATTTAGGATGTAGAGCTCTAAGAAACTTCCTGACATAGTTCTTACTAGAGTAACCTTCATCAAGAGCTTTAAGACTAGTGATAATAGTATTAAATCTTGCAAAAGCATTATCTATTGACTCATCCTCCGAAATGGAGAATTGTTCATATTGTTGAACAAGAAGATCTATCTTGTTCTCTTTGACTTGGTTATTACCTTGGTGAGTGACTAACAAAGTTTTCCAAATATCTTTTTCCGTATTACACATGAAAATTCTTTCGAATTCCTTTTTAGGCAAAGCATTATAAATCATCATTTTAGCCTCATTATTTTTGGCTAATTTCCTTTTAAGTTCATCACTTTGTTTATCATAAGAAACAATTTCATTCTTTTTAGTTTTCGGATTCATTTGAATAGGTTGAAAGTCACCCTCGGTAATAACATGCCAAAGATCAATGTCTTTTGATTTTACATACGTTTCGAATCTTGTTTTCCAATATATAAAACAATCGGTTTTGAAAAGTGGTGGTCTTTGCATAGATTGCCCTTCAAGATATTTGTCGGAATCCATTGATCGATTCAAGCTTTAAAATACAATATACTTTAAAAGCTTGACTAACATGGCTTCTGATACCAATTGTGGGAAACTAGAAGGGGGGTTGAATAGTTTACCAGTTTAAAATCCTTTTAAAAATCTTGTTTTAAAAGTTGGTTATTGGAAACTTTGATTCGAACTCTATATGTAATCAATCAACACCAATATGAACTACACACTAAACTAACAAATATAAAGTAATGAAAGTAAAGAGTAGAGTTGGAAAGATCAAACCGAGACAAAGGATTTATAGTGGTTCGGCTACGAAGCTCTTCTTCGCCCTACTCCACTCCCCGAGTACCACACTCGAGAGTTTCAAACACTATATCAACAACCTCCCTTCAGGCGGAGAAAACCGTACACTTCGCTTATCCTATTACCGACACTAAGCTAGATGTCGAGTGCTAATCTTAGCTAGCACCAATCTACCACGGTCCACGTGACCAAACACTCAAGCCCAATGGCTTCAAGAGATCACCAAGATCTCAACACGATCACAATGATCAACACTCACTTCACTCTACTCAACTAACACTAATCTATCGACCCTTGATCTTCTTGATCAATCACACAAGCCCAATGGCTATAAGAGATGTTCACTATCTCTATAGATCACACTTGATCTTCACTCTCACTCACAAAAGAAAGATAATCTTGATGTATGCTAAGATACAATCAAGGATGTAACAAGTGTTACAAAAACCTAACAACTATAACTCTTGTATCTTCTTGAATACTTGAGCTCTTCTCTTGCTAATGAAGAGGGATAACAACACCTTGTATCTACTTGGATACTTGTGTTCTTCTCTTGCTAATGAAGAGGGATGACAACACCTTGTATCAACTTGGATACTTGTGTTCTTCTCTTCCTAATGAAGAGGTATGAAGAGGATCACTTGAGGGATGATTAGATCACTCTTGAAACAAAGAAAAACTAATCTAAAGAAGTGAAAGGTTTGAGAGGATTCAGGAAATGGATTTTTCTGTGTGTGAAGGGTACCTAGAACTGTGAAAGAGGTTGGTATTTATAGGCAAAGAAAATCTGAACGTTACAGAAAAAATGGTAAGGACGGCTCCTTTAAATAACCCACGGCTCCGTTAAATTTAACGGTACCGTGGAGCCGTGGTAGACTAGGACGCTCCAAATTTTGTCTTTTCTGGTGAAAACTTATTTGGGGAAGGTTGGAGCTGATTTTGGGGGGAAAATAGCTGTTGTTATTTTCAAACTTATTTTTCCATTAAAACATTTCTTAATATTTCAAAAATAATTTGTCATGTGTATTTTTGAAAAAATGTTTTGTCCCATTTAAAATGTGAATTTTCAAAACATAAATTCACTTCTTTGATCACTAGTTCAAGTTGTAACTTTGTTCAAGAGTGATTTGCGTAGAAACGGGATCTTCCGATTAAAGACTTGTTTACGTTGATTTTAACGTATCGTGATTTCACATTTTGTCATCCTCAAAACGTGAAGTAATCGAAAGATATAAATAACGTTTTTAGAACATTATTTGCATCAACAGATCAGTTACAAATAAACAGATTCAAGAAAACCAATATAGGAATTTCCATATATAGGAATTTCCATATATATAGTTGTTACAAGTGTCGTAACCACTATTCATATTTAGCCACACTTGATTGGAAATTTGATACAAAAGATTTTAGATTTTAAAAGGAAACGTATTCACCCCCTCCCTCTACGTTTCTACATGTTGTGTAAGTATGTATGTATGTACATGAAAAGGTGGTGAAGTGTAGTGTATGCATGCATGAAATGCAATAATTGAATGAGTTACGTTAAACTTGTAAAACCAAATGTATAGACTTATTAAACATGCTTGTAAAAGCCATATAGTACTTAGTTGACGTAGACTAAACTTAGTCTTGTGCCGAATTACGTTTAAAGTTTTTTTCCAGTTTACGCGATTTAACCTAACGGTTAAACATTAAAGTAAATGTTCAAGCGTTCAAAGTAAATTGTTTTGAGTTTATAGTCAAGTATGAACCTGAAAAATATGAGTTGTCACACTGATGCATTCATTTTAATTCAAACTCTTCTTCAAAATTTAGTAAAGCTAAAACAGGAAATTGTACCATTTTTTATGTAATTCTTTAAAGGCCAATGTAGCTTGATCAGTCCGCTGAAATGCATTCGTTTTTAGCAATGTTGTTAGTGGTTGACTAATTGCAATATACCCTTTTATAAATTTCCCATAGTAACTAGTGAGGCAAAGAAATTCCCTTAATTACTTAATATTGGTTAGAATTGGTCATTCGAGCAGAAATTTAATCTTGTTAAGATATGTCGCAACTACCTCACTAGAAATAATGTGCCCAAGGTACCCAACTTGTGTTGCGCCAAACACACATTTACTCATTTTGGCATAAAGACTAAAGAGTACAATGTTTCATCGGTTTTAGCACTTGGTACAGCTTCAGAAGAATCATTCGAATGAAATTGCTTTTCCTTTTCCAGCGGTGTCTTCAATTTAACCTGGTATCAGGTAAGATTGGTAGTTAAAGGAAATGCTCATAAAGTAGGAATCTAGTTCAACGAAAATTTTCGCCTGTAATTCGAATGACAACTATTTGAGTGGTTTTGGCAATGTGTGCTATGTATGATTTACATCATGGAGGTAGAAAACCTAGTGGAAACAAATTGTTGAAGTTTTAAAAGTTTACAAAGCTCGGGTTGAACTTGATTCTAGAAATAAGATCAAGTGTTTGAGGACAGATAATAGAAGGGAATACACTCTCAAATGAAGTATATTGTCTTCCATAGTAGCACTATAAACGAGTATTTCATTAAAAAACACCAATGTAAACTTCCTTTAAAAAGTCTGAAAATGTTGTTCTTCAATGCTTGAAAGGTGGAAGGAGCATTAGTTAAACCAAAAGGCATTACTAAAAACTCATAGTAGCCATCATGTGTTTTAAAAGTTGTCTTGCAGAGGTCTTCTTCACATATCCTTAGTTGAATCCAGATCTAAGATCCAATTAGAAAACATCAAGCATGAAGTTCAACAATGTGCTTATTAATGATAGAATTGGAGATTTGTCTATAATTTTTTTTGTTGATATAAATGTCTGTAGTCAATGCACATTCTCCAAGTATCATCTTTTTTTTTAACCATAACAATTGGTGAAGAAAAAGGACTATTACTCTGCCTTTTAACACAAGTATCCAAGAATTCCTTGACCATAGCTTCAATTATATCCTTCTATGCATGAGGGAATCTATAGGGTCTTATGTTTACTAATGTTACACCCTTCTTCAAAGGAATCATATGGTCTAAATACATTCTTTTAATAATGCTTTGAGTTTAGCATTCACAAAATCACTATTTGGCTTTCCCTACATTAAATTTGATGATGCAGGAAGTGAGAAAATATACATTTCATTTAATGGACCATTTGGTTGTTTTTGTAATTGGATTCCCTGCATCCATGGCAATTCACATTTTCTTGTACCCGCTAAGACTACCTTTTTTTTCCTTTGTACATAAGATGAAGCGAAAAGTGTACCGCTTTTAAGGGGTCATTTAAGCCCTAAATCGTATTTATTTGATCAAATATTGCCCTAAATCGTTCCTTTTGTCATTTTAGGTACTTTTGAGGAGAAATCTGGAAAAGGAGGCATTTTGGACGTTTTTGGAGCATTAAAGTGAAGAAAACGGCAAAGTCTCAAAAATCGGCTAAAAGTTACTCTTGACGGCGTCAGACTTTACTCTGGACGGCGTCATGCCTTGGCAAGAAAAGTTGGACGTGAAATTTACTCATGACGGGCCAGTGAAAATAGCATGTGAATTCTGACGGCGTCACGCTTTAACTTGATCAAGGGCGTCACGGCTTAAATCATAAGGGGACGGCGTCACGTTCATGGTTCGACGGCGTCAAGCCTTGATAAGCCAGAATGGATTTTTGAAGAGCTAAAGAGGGACGGCGTCAAGAAGGTCATCCGGGAACCCTAAAAGCGGCGAGGTGACGGCGTCACACTCCATAAGGTGACGCCGTCAGATCCAAAAATCTATATATAGTTTTCTAATTTTTTGTCATTAGGGAGAGCTTAGTGTGTGGAATTTTGGGAGAAAACCCTAAGACGATTTTAGCTACTTTTTCAGGGCTTTTTGCCTTGAGATCTTCCATGTTTCATTGAAAGATAAGTTATCAATTAATCATTCAATATGTCTATGTGTTGTTTGATTCTATCTTATTCTTGTCTTTTGTTTAACATGTTAGGCTAAATTTATCTTGTGTTTGCTTAGATCTAATGAAACCTAGCTATTGATTATTGGTTGTTAGTGTGTTATTAGTTGTATTGGATGATTGTTTATCTATGTTAGGCTTAAGAAAACTGGCTAACTTCCTATTCGGTAACTTGCTTGAACGTCTTAAGAAACATGAACCAAATGCGTACTAAAGGTTTTTATGGTTGTATTTAATGCACAAGCGAATTCTAGTGATCCCATGTTAGGAGCTTCCTAGCCGGCTCGACATAGGAGTGAAGTAGGAGCTTGTAGAGTTGGGGAAGTAAGTACGCCACCCCACGAATGGTATTAAGGAATACACCCGTCATCCACGCAACTAATACACACTAATTAACCGGTAAAAGATAGTTAGGGAGTAAGGAAATCTAAGTAAACACATTTCTCTACACATAAGTTTCTCACCAACATTTTATTTTCAGTTATTTTATTTTATTGCATTCGTAGTAATTTGGGTTAGTTGACTAGCAACTAATTCCGCCCACTCTTTCAAACCCGAGATTTTACTTGCTTTCATAAAATTATAAAAACATAAAAAAGAATCTTCCTCAACCCTTAGACCTAATTAGAGTAGCTTTTCATACCTAACGAACACTATTCCCTGTGGAGAACGATCAATCCCCCGTACTTACCACTACACTATACTACATCGGTCAGGTACACTGCCTGGTGGGGTTGTAAGCCTCTTGAGATCCCTCGAGAGGTAAAACCTGTTGTAAGGTTACAAAACCACGCAATCAAGTTTTTGGCGCCATTGCCGGGGAATAGTTATTGTTTAGGTTGAATTTTTATTTCTATTAGGTCTACTCACTAGATTCCTTTCTAGTGAGATTTTTATTTTATTTTTCTAGGTTTTCTTTAGTCTATCTATTTTCTTCGTGTCTTTGTTCGTAACCATACCATCCGACATCATGGAAGATGGTAATATCCTTAACCACCACAACCCACCACCACAACAACCACCACCACCTCCTAGAGCCCGTACTTTAGGAGAGTATTCCCATCCTAGCCACCATGGCTATCGAAACACCATTGAGCTCACTCAAGGAGCCAATATCACACCCTTGCGATCCGACACCATCCGGTTGGTGCAAAGTGGATGCGCATTCCATGGACTTCGTTCTGAAGATCCTAATCAACATCTCAAGGACTTTCTTAAAATCGTTGATTCTATAGACCTTGATGTTGCCACTCGAGAGACGACCCGATTGCGTCTCTTCCAATTCTCTTTGCGGGACCAAGCTAGTCAGTGGCTAGAACGTCAACCCGCAGGATCCATCACCTCTTGGGATGATCTCACCACTCGTTTCCTTGCTCAGTTTTTCCCACCGGGAAGAACTACCAAGCTAAGGAATAATATCTTGATGTTCCAACAACGTCAAGGCAAAACTCTCTACGAGGCATGGACTCGATTCAAGGACTTACTCCAAAAAGTCCCTCACCATGGCATAGAACTTTGGCTCCAAGTCCAAATCTTCTATGACCATATCAATCTCTCCACGAGGCAAACCATTGACCAATCGGCCGGTGGCAAGCTACGTGATCTAAGTGCGGAACAATCATGGGCTCTCCTAGAGGATCTTGCTCTTTATGACAACGAAAGTTGGAGTGATCCCCGTGATTTGAATAAAACGGTCAAGGCAATATCTTTGCCTTCTAACAATTCAAGCACTTCTGACCGTAGGATCATAGAACTTGAAGACCAAGTCAAGTTTCTCATGAAATCCTACGAGGCTCCTAAACCTTCAAGCCAAGTGAACAAAATCACTTCTTCATGTGAATTATGTAGTGGTCCCCACGACACTCGTGATTGCATGGAACTCCCCGAACAAGCTTTTGTGGACTACGCATCCTCGCGTACCGACGGAGCGGGAGACAAGTGGTACACTTTCAAACCCGAGCCAAACCATTACGGTGATACATACAACCCTTCATGGAAAAATCACCCGAACCTTAGGTGGAAACAAAACCAAAACACTCAACAAACCAATTCTTCCAACCCACCTAATCGTTTCCAATCAAGCGGTTCCAACTCGAACCGTACTTTCAACAACAATCCTTCCGGCAATGGTAGTACCAATAACTTTGAAGGATTGATGTCTCAATTTATGGCATCTCAAGAAGCTCGTTTAGCCAAGTTTGAAGCCGATTTCAAACAAAAACAAAGCGAGATGACCGATAAGATTGACACCTTGTTGAAAGCCCTCAATGACCGAGAAATGGGAGCACTCCCTAGCAACACGGTCAAGAACCCGAAACTAAACGTCAACGCTATTTCATCGGTTTCGTCCCCTAGTTCTTGTCCACAATATTATTCGGTCAATTCCATGAGCACGTGTTTCAAACAAACCCAAGTCGTTCCAAATGACCAAGAAGTTATGACATCCAAATTGGTCAACAACATAGTTGAAACACCTCCCACTCAAAACCTTGACGAAGAATTCAAGGAGCTCCACCTTGAAAGTCCGGTTGATGATGAGTTGGATGAGAAGAAGCTCAAGTTAGGCGAAAAAGGGACCGCCTTTGTTCAAAACAAGCTACCTAAGAAGTTAGATGATCCAGGCTTATTTGTTCTACCTTGCAAGATCGGTAATTCGGAGGCTTATGACACATTAGCCGATCTTGGATCAAGCCTTAACCTACTTCCGTTACCTCTCTACACCTCTCTAAAATTAGGAAAACTTGAAGAAACCGAGGTGATAATAGGCTTAGCGGATGGAAGTGTTGCTTACCCGGTTAGAGTAGTTAAGGACGTGTTAGTGCACATTGGAAAACTAACCATTTTAGCCGATTTCCACGTCCTTGATATGGTTAGCGACCCTACATGCCCCTTGTTGATAGGTAGAGGATTTTTGGCGACCGCTAGTGCTAT
The DNA here is from genome assembly GCA_021014915.2 of Artemisia tridentata subsp. tridentata. Lineage (NCBI taxonomy): Eukaryota > Viridiplantae > Streptophyta > Magnoliopsida > Asterales > Asteraceae > Artemisia > Artemisia tridentata. The sequence continues at coordinate 186,581,201 of CP139509.1, read as the reverse complement.
GATTGATTGTAAGGAATCCAAGATAGCGGTAGGAGAAGGAGATACTTGGTCAGTCTATGATGTTAAGAAACACGCCTATGATACTAGTGAGGAACCGACACCCCATTGGTTAGAGTTGAATAGGAGACCATCTAGATATGGACCTTGGATAGATAGAGGCTTCATAGGACCCCAACGCCCATTTTACCTAGAAGAGGACTTTGTTAACCGAACGCATTCGGTGGAGCAACTCTTGGCTAGGGACACCGAATTGGATCCATTTGAAGACCCTCTAGTTTTTAGAAGGGTGATTGATTTCCTAGGAGTTTTGCCAATTAACCTAGGAATGAATAAGTGGATTTGTGAGGAAGATGATCATAAGTGGAATTGGGATAAACCACCCAAAGATGGAGATGGGTCATGGCATATTAAGATGACGTTGTATGACCCGGATGGAGAAAAGTTTGAAAAGATATATCGTACTAAGCGAACCAATAGGAAACTTCAATCCAAGCTTAACCCTAAAGACGTCCTTAATGACGAGCTCACTTACATAGGGTAGCGTGACTTTGAGTCTAGCTACAAGACTCGTTAATAAAGAAAAGCGCTTCTTGGGAGGCAACCCAAGCTTTATTTGTTTTATTTGCTATGTGTGTTTATTTATTTGTTTGTTTGATTTTATTTGTTTCCGTATGTGTGTTTAATTTTTATTATTATTGATTCATGTTAAAAACTAATTTGTGAAAATGCTTTATTTTGTTTTTAACTTCGTCTTAACTACATATAAAGGTATTTTGCAAAAGATAAGTGTAAGGGAAATCTAAATCGGTTTATTAGAACACAAATGAACATGAATCGTAATAATAATAAATTAGCATACATATTAGTATTTGTTTGAGTCAAATGCTTGTATCGAGTCATAATGATGTTTTGCAGGATTTCCAGGAAGTAAGGTAAAGGTTTTTCCAGAAATTTTCCGGAAACTTAAAATGAAAATTTTTGTCAGGTCATTTCTGACGGCGTCAGGGGTTATAACCTGACGGCGTCAGATTTAATTTCCATAAATTTTTGAAAGTTTTTGTTTTCATAAAAAGTTTTTATTAAATCTCCAACTTATAATCTCCAGGAATCTGCAAAATTATCATTCCACAAGCATTATATCCTTATATATAGATTTTATCCCGCCGATGTTATGCAGGTTTTCGTGTTTGTTTTCTCAGGTTTAACAGGTTATTTTGGACAAGGAGATGTTTATGGAATCAAGCTTATGGCGATGCATTAGTCATGGAGTTTCAACATTCTCTTTGGAGGAAGATTTAACCGTGTAATTTCATTATCCACCGAACGAATCAGGGGAGTATTTGATTTCATTCTTTTACTTTTTGCTTTTACATCTTGTTACTTGAACATTGGGGACAATGTTCATCTTAAGTGTAAGGGGGGGTAAAAGTACGATTTTAGAGAATGCTATTACGCTTGATTTTTGTTTGTTTAATAGTAGATGTGTAATAAAACTGAGAGAAATACTTGTTAAGGTAATTTTAGTGCCAAATTTAAAATTTTTTACAACATATAGGAGTGAAACTTTGATCTTAATGAGCGTCTCACGGATAGGAGTTATATGACTAGCACAAAAACCGTACCACTAAAAAATTTTCCACCCCAAATATGTGAGGTTCGCCCCTAGAATTGGTAGGAAAAGCATTTATGCTATGATGTGTGTACCGGTAGCACTTAGATTCTAGAACTTGCGTTAGGACCATTCCAAGGCCACAAGTGAGACTACATTCGTGTAGTTAGATTTACTACATGATAAGAGGCATTAGGATTAACCCATTGTTTTACACCTGTGTTTTTGTTATAATTACTTTGGCTACATTGGTCAAGTAATTCTCCCACACCCTTTGCGTTGTACTCATTTTTAGTACACGATACCCCTAGTACACCCCTCAGAGCCTATCTTTTCGTTTCGACCTTTAAGCATTTTACTTAAAGGAAGAATTTGTTTACACCCCACTTAAATGTACACCCAAATCGCCTTAGCCCACCTTGTATGCATTCATCTTTAGTGCATTATTGTGACAACATTTGTTTAAACCCAAGTTAATTATCTAATTGATTACATGGTTGCTAAGTCGAGTCATATCCTTGTACATATTGTTTTGGGACGATTGGGACTCATGGGTAAAGTACTAGTGTAATGGAGTAATGGGGAAGAACATCATTTATTACCTGTTGAAGAATCTTTAGCCCCATCCAGGATATGTTTTACAAACACCATTGATGCACAGCAGCGGAATAAACAAATATCAATGATGTTAAACAAGGTTGTATTTATTAAATCAAGCGCGCTGATCTTTAATGAATAATAAATAATAAACCTACTACAAACTACTAACGAACGTGTATACACACGTTTCTAATCGACTCTCATTGGAGAGATCTACATTTTTTTTTATGATTCTATGATAGCCGCCCTAACCCTTTATAAATAGGGTTTACAAGTTGACCTAACTTACACAGGAAGCTAATTAATATATTACATTTAGTCCCTATAGTTTTGTAATCATCAAATTATATTTTCCAACAATCTTCCCCTATTTGATATTACAAAACTATCTCTTCAAAGCTTCCTTGAGGTCTTCTTGAACATGTCACCACACGATAAGCTGCAAACCAATCTTCTTCCCCTTTTTGTAATCATCGAATAGGGGTCTTCAATGCAACTTGAATCGAATCACTTCCCCTTAAGTGGTGCATGTAGATGGATAAACAATTAATCAATAAGCTTCCCCTGAAACTAAGCATGTTTACCATCTCTTGAATCACGAACTCCATAAGCTTTATGAAATGATGACTGATGAAGAAAACCGAGTACAATGAACTTGATGAAGAAGTTGAATTTCCCAAACTTGCGTCTTATATCTTGCACTATCCACGTGACTCCAAACTTATCCCTAGAAGTAGGCTACCAGGACCTCTTGATAAATCCTCAACTATATGAGACACTGAGCACTACAACGTAACTCCTTAAAGTGATAGCAAATGTGAGCATTAAGCACCCTAAATAATAGATCACACACTTTGCTAGATTCATCAAGTCTTTGTCACCGCAATAACACACAAAAATAAGAACGCGCACCTGTGGAACTTAACTACAACATCAAATAAGCAATACACAGTTGTCTTCTTCAAATAATCACCAAAACAAGCCATAAAATAAAGTTTCCTGTTTGCGATCCACAACTGCTCTAGCAGTACTAACGAGAATGAGAGCAGAATTAACTTCCAAAGCAACAGTATTAACGATAACCATGAGCAGAATTAATAATGTGAGAGCAGACTTAACAACTTCCAAGAGCAGACTTAACGAGTACTCGTCAGACCAGAATTAATTTCAACCACCAGAATTAATGACCAGAATTAACTACCACTGACCCAAAAAGAGTCGACAACAGCAGCTACGTCCAATCAAACAGTCCAAAATCGTACTTAATCAAATCACAGTCGCACCACTTATTCATCCATTTGCGTCAATATACCACGTGAGCCTACTGACAATTCAATAGCAAACCAACTCCACTTGCATAAAGCAAATTAGTCTCACATAAAAAATTAAATGCGATCCCACTTGCTCAAGAAACGAAAATAACCATGACCATGATAAGAATACATCGACCAATGGAAATGTCAAACAGTACGATCACTGTTACAAGCCAAGAATTTTATAGTACGATTCAATAAAATAATCGACAACAATTCATCAAAAATTCAATTGCACCGTCCAATTTAATATGCACCATCAATATTCTACCAATTAAATATTCGATTGACCACAATAACACACCAACCCTTTGACGCTTAAGCAATTAATACCAGTACGAGGAAACAAATTAAACAGCCAATCGATCTGCTCATATGGATAAAAAAAAATACGATTACCTCAAGAACAATCAAATTATTTACCAGATCTGCTCTTGTCTTTCAACGAATCTGCTCCAAAATTGCTCTTCTTCGACAATAACAACCTTGTAGATCCTAGATATCGAGAGCAACCCTCTCTGATACCACTTGTTGAAGAATCTTTAGCCCCATCCAGGATATGTTTTACAAACACCATTGATGCACAGCAGCGGAATAAACAAAGATCAATGATGTTAAACAAGGTTGTATTTATTAAATCAAGCGCGCTGATCTTTAATGAATAATAAATAATAAACCTACTACAAACTACTAACGAACGTGTATACACACGTTTCTAATCGACTCTCATTGGAGAGATCTACATTTTTTTTTATGATTCTATGATAGCCGCCCTAACCCTTTATAAATAGGGTTTACAAGTTGACCTAACTTACACAGGAAGCTAATTAATATATTACATTTAGTCCCTATAGTTTTGTAATCATCAAATTATATTTTCCAACATTACCCCCATATGTGCTAAATATTTTAAAAAGTACTCCAAGTTTTTCAATTATCTTAATTCGAGTCATTAGATTAGTAATTGTAAAGTTATGTAAAAATTCAAGTGTAAGGGGAATGCAATGCTCCTATGATGTATTATTTTGGATGGTAGGGTAAAAGTGTATGAAAAAAAAAAAAAAAAAAAAAAAAAAAAAAAAAAAAAAAATCAAGAAAAACACAAAAAAATGAGAAAATGAAAAGTAGAAAAAAACATACGGACTACCATCCCGTTTCATTTTATGTTTGTTTTATGTTTTTGTTATTTTCTTTCATTAGCTTAAATCGAGTCGAGTCTTGGCTTAGCAACATTGTATAGTACATGTAATTAATCAAGATCTTTAACTCGCCACCAGTAAAATATCCCTTATCCAACAAATCCGTGCTTATCATATCCCTACACCTAACGTTATAACCCATGTAAAAGCCCTCTTTGATAGTTTATCTTAGGTGCTTACGCCTAGTGGAGGAGGTTTTCGATCCTTTCCCAAGCCTATGGTAATCTATTTGCTATGACAGGTAGTGAGAGATATTATCCGTTTTCATTTATGAGATTTATTTTGATGACACCTGAGAGATGTGAGTATCTAAACACTACTTGTGAGGTGCTAGTTTATAATCTCCGTGCTTATTATGATTGAAGTGGAACGAATATTTGTTGTAATTACTTTTATGTTTGCATTAAATGACCCCTAACTTGTATTTTGATTAGAATAAAAGCGCATTTGCTTGAGGACAAGCAAATCTCAAGTGTAAGGGTATTTGATGAAGCGAAAAGTGTACCGCTTTTAAGGGGTCATTTAAGCCCTAAATCGTATTTATTTGATCAAATATTGCCCTAAATCGTTCCTTTTGTCATTTTAGGTACTTTTGAGGAGAAATCTGGAAAAGGAGGCATTTTGGACGTTTTTGGAGCATTAAAGTGAAGAAAACGGCAAAGTCTCAAAAATCGGCTAAAAGTTACTCTTGACGGCGTCAGACTTTACTCTGGACGGCGTCATGCCTTGGCAAGAAAAGTTGGACGTGAAATTTACTCATGACGGGCCAGTGAAAATAGCATGTGAATTCTGACGGCGTCACGCTTTAACTTGATCAAGGGCGTCACGGCTTAAATCATAAGGGGACGGCGTCACGTTCATGGTTCGACGGCGTCAAGCCTTGATAAGCCAGAATGGATTTTTGAAGAGCTAAAGAGGGACGGCGTCAAGAAGGTCATCCGGGAACCCTAAAAGCAGCGAGGTGACGGCGTCACACTCCATAAGGTGACGCCGTCAGATCCAAAAATCTATATATAGTTTTCTAATTTTTTGTCATTAGGGAGAGCTTAGTGTGTGGAATTTTGGGAGAAAACCCTAAGACGATTTTAGCTACTTTTTCAGGGCTTTTTGCCTTAAGATCTTCCATGTTTCATTGAAAGATAAGTTATCAATTAATCATTCAATATGTCTATGTGTTGTTTGATTCTATCTTATTCTTGTCTTTTGTTTAACATGTTAGGCTAAATTTATCTTGTGTTTGCTTAGATCTAATGAAACCTAGCTATTGATTATTGGTTGTTAGTGTGTTATTAGTTGTATTGGATGATTGTTTATCTATGTTAGGCTTAAGAAAACTGGCTAACTTCCTATTCGGTAACTTGCTTGAACGTCTTAAGAAACATGAACCAAATGCGTACTAAAGGTTTTTATGGTTGTATTTAATGCACAAGCGAATTCTAGTGATCCCATGTTAGGAGCTTCCTAGCCGGCTCGACATAGGAGTGAAGTAGGAGCTTGTAGAGTTGGGGAAGTAAGTACGCCACCCCACGAATGGTATTAAGGAATACACCCGTCATCCACGCAACTAATACACACTAATTAACCGGTAAAAGATAGTTAGGGAGTAAGGAAATCTAAGTAAACACATTTCTCTACACATAAGTTTCTCACCAACATTTTATTTTCAGTTATTTTATTTTATTGCATTCGTAGTAATTTGGGTTAGTTGACTAGCAACTAATTCCGCCCACTCTTTCAAACCCGAGATTTTACTTGCTTTCATAAAATTATAAAAACATAAAAAAGAATCTTCCTCAACCCTTAGACCTAATTAGAGTAGCTTTTCATACCTAACGAACACTATTCCCTGTGGAGAACGATCAATCCCCCGTACTTACCACTACACTATACTACATCGGTCAGGTACACTGCCTGGTGGGGTTGTAAGCCTCTTGAGATCCCTCGAGAGGTAAAACCTATTGTAAGGTTACAAAACCACGCAATCACTACCTTTTTTTTCCTTTGTACACAAAATCAATCCTTAAGTCTAGGAAGTTACATTTGATATCCCCCATAGTGGATAACAATTGGATGCCTAACACCATCTCGCAATCACCCAAAGGCAACAATATATAATCAACCAAGTCTCTCCTTGCAACTTCCATTGAAATGATTACATTCATACTGACTGATTAACTGATTACCCCTAGCCATAGAAACTTGTAATGGACAAGTATTCCTAATCTTACACCCTAATTTCTTTACAGTTTGAAAATCCACAAATTTATGAGCGCTGCCTGAATCAACCGGTATGTAAATGGGTTGCTTATTCACTTGACCTTTAACTCTCATGATGTGCAAAGTTGGGATTCTTAATAAGGCATTCTAGGATATTTTGGGTGTTTGGCTTTGAACCAATGAGTCATTTTCTTCTACCAAACACTCCTCTTCCTGTATCTTATCATGATCAGTGTCTAAGGAATCTAAAACTTCTAAAGTAAACATTTGACCACTGCATTTATAACCAAGAACATATCTTTGATCACAATAGAAACAACGATTTTTAGCTCTTTTATCATCAATATTTTTTGAAGGAGTTGTCTCCTTCCTTGATTTTTACTCTTATAAGTATGCTTTGTAGCTATGTTTGGAGACGGTGGTAAGTCTAATAGTGTCTTAATGTTAGTGATTGGTGCATTGCTCTTTGTTAGGTCCTAGATTAAGTATAACACAAGCACAATATCACGTATAAGATGAGAGAATAAGAGAAAAAGAAGAAGAGAAGTGGTCGGTATTATATCACACGAATGACTAGCAAAACTTTGATACAATTGTGAATAAAACCAACCACTATAAGTGTTACATAACATGACTATTTATAGGCAATTGTTAGGGAAACACTTTGCCTTGAACTTCTAGAAACATAAGTACTATGTCATGGCCCATAGGGCTCCTAATAGGGCCGTGACTATTGAAACAAACATAAAGCCTTAAGCAACCTAATTAATATGACCAAGACTTGATTACATAAGAAATGTGTTCCCAACAATCTCCCCCTAAGGATTGGTCATCAAGGTTGCTTGACGTCTTCTTTGCTTCTTAGGCTTTGACATCTTAAGTATCTTTGTTCTTTGTTCTTGTTGTGAGTGATATGGTAATGTCTTAATCTGCCTTCCACCAACGTTCTTTAATCACGGTGTCTTTACGTCTTTTCCACCATGCTCATACTTCTTTTGACTTTTGATCTTCATACTTCAAGTAGTTCTCACTTTTTAGCTTCAGTCTTTGACTTTTGAATGTTTGTTTTGCCTTGGCTATTGACTTTCTTTGACTTCTTTGAATGTTTGTTATGCCTTAGTCTTTGTGAGAACTTTTCTTTGTGATATTAGCATGAGCATGATGGAAATGGTGGTGGTGGAACTCCTGGTCTTCATAAATACCTGCAATTAAACAGTTTGCAATAAAGTATCCGGCACTTACAGGTTCGGACTTCGAGATCGTCAACAGCATAGTGTGAAGACTTTCTCTAATCCTTGCCAAGGCCGTTCCTGAACCGGATGCCCCCAAGGGAGCTAACTCAGATACACCGAAGTGTATCAACGATTCAGGTGAGCCGCTGAAGTATATCGAAGTATCACTCAACGACTGTAGACCGTTTGGAGCCACCTTGAACACTAAGCATAATCCATAAGGGATTACCGAAGTGACCTGCTGTCAGGACTATTTGCTGTTGACCCTGGCAGGAATTTCCACTCAATCACTGAGAATCACAATTGTGAGTTCCCTCATGAATGTTCTTGGCAGATTACTAAGATCTGCGTAGGACTCTTGTTATTTACAATTGGTGTCCATAAGGTTAAACAACCAGTGTAGATATATTAAGTGTTCCTAAGAGATCTTTTGATGTATCTCGTGGCTCTAGACTCAATTTAGTGCTCATTGGTTTTTAGTCGTCGGAGGCATGGAGCAGAGTGCCTCCTTTTCAATATCAACTCATCTCGGAATGAGAGGTCGATAGTTAATGAAGGGTTCTCCGTGAGAAATGAAACAAGTATCTTTTGAGAGACACTTGAGTGGCTAGAAGGTTTAGTGCAGTGCGTCACTGGGTCCATGACGGCTTTGTCTTCAATACCAGTGTCACTTGTAGTGACATCCAGTAGCATATGAATAGAACCCGGTTTCTACCCTAAGGTTGAATATATGGAGGGATATTTCTTTTCACCCTTTCTTTTACTTTTCTTTTTAATTCTTCAACCCCTTCTTTCTCCTTTCATTTCTTTACTCCCTTTTTTTTCAATCATACCTAGGACTTTCTAGTTCTAAACTATTGCTATTGTCCATGGGTAGATCCCTCCGGCTCTGGCGGATCATAGGACATAATTGTTATACTTAGTCACCTTATATCTTCATGACTATCCTATGTTGCCATAAACCAATCATTTGAAAATCTCTCAAAGTGTTTATGATTGTAAAACATATATTGTTAACACTTTGAGAGTTTTGCATTTTCAGAAATACTCCCCCTTCACACGTGCTCATAAGTTTTTAATATAAATTTGCACATGTCAGGTAGAGTTAGCACTTTAGAATTGACTGATTTTTCAGTGAATTTGACCGTTGCGAGACACGTTTACATCACTAGTTAGACTAGCTTGAAATTATTACCCGTCCAGGTCATATTCAATGAGAATCTCTCAAAAATGGTACACTCTACTCAGACAAATCCTTTGTGAGACACGTTTACATCACTGGATAAACCAGCTTGAAATTATTACCTATCCAGGACATGTCCTTTTGATTAATGACATTTGATATTCGTCAATTCGAGGGTACAATCTGAGTCGAGCTGATGCGAGATTCCATACTTAAGTCACCATATTTTAATCACTTACTTATTCTCCCTGATATGTGTCTAAATACACATATATTTTACATTGTTTAAACCCACAAAAACGACCAAAAGCACACAAATAACCATATAAATGTTACAAATATCATTAAAATGTGTTTTTGTGTATTTCAAATGCAAAAGAATTGAAAACAATTGAAAAACAATCAATGTTTGCATAATTGGCAAAACTAGTCCCTCGAGTTTCAAAATTGACGTAAAACACCCTTGGATATTTAAAAATTGGAAAATTAACATTCAGGGTCCTTTGGTAAATGAAACTTGGCAAGAAATACCCTTGGATCATAAGTTTGGAAAATTGGCAAATCAGGTCCCTCAACTTTGAAACCTGACACATTTGGTCCCTGGGAAAATTTTATTGTTGGAAATCTCATGTATGGTCCCTGGATTATTGAAACATGGCAGGAATCACCCTTGGTTTATTTTGAAGATGTACATATTTGGTCCCTCAATTTTCAGGATATTACACATATAACCCCTAAACTTTAAACCAAAAATTTAATCCCTAATCCTAAATCCACATAAACCGGATCCAAACTAATACCCTTAACCCAACCCACTAATAAAACCTTTACCCCTTTATATTCCCTAGCCCAGTCACAAGCCCAATCCACCCAACCTTAAATAATAAAACCGGGGTTTGACCCGGTCAAACCCACCCTTATACCTCCTTCTTCCTCACAGCCCGCCAAAACCAATACCACTCTTCCACCTCCCTGGTTTCTTCACCACCTCACACCCCTAGTCACTAACCACTCCCCTCCACCTCACATAAACTCCCAAACCCATTAATTGCCTGAAAACCCTCACACTCAACCCACAACTGGCAATTGGATATTTTTGGCGCCAAAATAGATTTTGAAGGCTAAGATCACTTTTAGACATCCAACGGCTTAGAAATAAAGTGGGATTTGACCAGAAGACCAAGTGGAACACAAAAAGTCTATAAGAAAGAAGAAAGAAGCAACAGGGAATGTTATGTAGTGTAATGTAGAGTAGAGTAGTGTCGACTTAGTGTAATTTAGTTTTTCAGTTGTAATTTTCAGTTAAAAAAGCTTGTAATCAATCTTTTCAGTGTAATATCAACTTAATTTAAGCTTAATTTCAAGTCTCCTTTGATAATTTCAGAATTAGCATTTTTTAGTTAAAAATATCAATTTACCCTTGTGTTGTTAAAAATTGTTGGTTACTGATTCTATGATCTTATTTTAGTCATTGTTAAGCTTTTATAAGCTTTCTTAACATTTGCAATCAGTTTTCTTTCATAAACTAAAAATATAAATAAAATAGGTTGAAAATAAAAAAATCAATGAAGAATGAAGAAGAAGGCAAGGAGCACTGTTTATTAAGGATGGCAGTGGGTTAGTGCTTATTGATAAGCTATAGGTGTGGTATTTGGTCCTTGAATTTCAGTTGAACACCTTGAAGCTATTTGTAAGCCATTTCATAAACTTTTTGCTTTCTACTGTGTACCTGCTCATAGCATTGCTCTTTGTTGTTTTTATGCTTAATTAGTGTTATTTGATAAGATTGTAACATTATATTGCATGCTAGTTCAGTAGAATCCATTGTTGCTTAGTGTTTCAATTTCACTGTTAAAATTAGCATCATAGTAATCTTAGGTATTTGTTGTTATAGCTGGTGTTTATATGCTCATTTCAGTTCATTATGTCATTATATGAGTTTATGTTTCAAATTCATGGTCCACATTAGTGTCTTGCTTGAAAAATCACAAAATCATACATTTAAAGGGCTGTTTGGATTTGCTGATATATTGGTGTTCCAGTGAGTACTTGTTGTTGTTGGTTGTTGAAACATGTCATTAAAGGTTCTAATAGCATAGTTCTACTCTAAAAACCAGTTGCTATTTGGTAAAAAGTCAAGATCTCATTTTAATCTTTCTTTAGCATTCACTGTTAACTTTTTAAGTTGCATAATAGATCATTTAGATGCTTTAGTTGTTATAGTAGCTTGTTTTAGTCTCTTTATAGCTTATTAATACCTTTTCAGTGTATTAGAACCAATCAAAACTCACCAAAGTCAACTTTTGTGTTTTACTGCAAAAGTAAAAAAAAAATCAGGTTTAAATGCTGATTCTGATTGCTGATCTAGGTGCCAATTAGGATAGCAAATGATGTTTAATTTTGGAAATTTTTGGTGATTTGGATAGCCAGTAGTATAAGCTTGATTTTGCCCCCTTCACTTTCCAAAAAATTGCTTATTTAGTGTCTTAAAATTCAGCTAGAAGTATGTCATTTAGCCTTGTTTCTTTCTTTTAGTAAACTGTAATATTACTCGAATCGGCTGACGGCCAGGGCATATCTGAGGTTTTTCAGTTGAATTGAGTTTGTTTTAGTATATTACACTGTACCTGAGCTTTTGGTGCATTCTAGTGCTTATTTGCTTATTTTTGTGCTTATTTCCAAACTGCTTATTAGCCCATTCAGCTTATTAGTGGGCTTATCTAACTTTTTATATTTTTCCTAGTATTCTGCTATCATATAGTATTTACCTTGAATTTTTCAGATTTTTCCCAAGTCATTTACTATTTTTAATCCTTTTAATTAGTTTCTAATAGTTTTTAATTCATAATAAAAAATATAAAAGTCAGAAAAATATAAATCTTTTTTCTAAAATTTTCTTTTATTATTTAGGATTTAAGAAAAATAATTTTGCACTTGTAGGATTAGTTTTCTATTATTTCAGTTTTTAGCCCGTTTTTCACTTTATTCTACTTTTTTCGGTGCTTATTTTAACTTTTCAAAAATATTGTCTTTTATAAAAAATGCTTATAATTAAGTACTTTATCAATTTCGAAAATCAAAAATCCAAAATCTCTTCGTTTTTATTTATTTAATTAGAGTGATTTAGTTTTTAATTAATAATAATTAAATAAATAGTCAAATAAATATTTTTATTTTTCCTAAAATTTTCTTTTATCATTTGGATTCTAAAAATATAATTTTCACATCCGTGGGATTTATATTGGTCAGAATTCACGTTTTATTTTGTACGTTTACGTAATTTTTATTTAGACGTACGCGTTTTTAAGTTTTAAACGTTACCAAGTATTTTTCCTTCACACACTTGTTCTATTAGCTTATTTAAGCTATTTTCTTTTATTTCCTTAGTTTAATCACTCACAAACCCTTTTCTGTTCAATTATCACCCGATCACACATTCATTTTATTACAGAATTCACATCTCGTTGGGACTTAACGACCCGGGGATACACTGTACTCCTTTGGTAAATTGCATTGTGCCCTAGATTGTTTGACTCTTGTTGTCCAATATCCTTGGTCAATATAAGTTGACCGTTTAGGGCCGATCAAATTTTGGCGCCGCTGTCGGGGAGGTGTGCTGCGTTGAACGAATTTGAAGCATCGGTGATTGTTGAATATACATCCATTGTATATTTATCATACTTGTCCATATTTTCATATTTTTCATATAAAAAACCAAAATTATCGTGAAGTTAATTCGTTTGACGAATCGATTACCAAAAACATTTTTATTCAAGTTTTCAACAAACACAAAAAAACCCAAAAATATTCATCTTTACCCTCTTACCCTTTTTGATTCTTTATCCCTTTACCCTCTATCCATTTGATTCTAAACTTCTTATACCTTTCTTCTATGGCGTCTCTCGGCTACAAATGTTTTGATTGTAAAAGCCCGTTGATTGACAGCCTTCATTGTTCTAAGTGTGTGTGTGAGCGGTGTGGAAAGCATGCACCAAAGGATCGTGGATCTTGTTATTGGTGTGAATTATCCACTAAAGAGTCTCTCAAGGATTCTCAAAGTCCTTCCTACTACCCTCCACAGCCCAAGATACGTGCTATTAATGACAAACCATCGAGAATCGATCCTAACCTTTCACGATTTACGATTAAAAGTTTGTCAAGCAAACGTACAGAGCTTAGAACGGTGACTAAAAAGAACGACTTGCCTAATCTTCACGTTTATCAAGAACAAGAACCAGAGACCATAACGGAAGTGGTGGAAATTCCTAGCTCTCAGAGCACACCACTTGTCCCACCTCTGGATTTTATTCCTTGTGTAGGTTGTGGTGAGCCGCTTTTTGGTTTACCATGTCGTTGGTGTACATGTGAACAATGTGGTAATGATATTCGAGACGGAAGTTGTTTGTTTTGTGGTTCGAGGAATTCATTTTCTTATGATCCTAATCCGAACTCATTTAACGACTCTTCGAATTTTTCCAACTACCCATCACATTCATACGAGCAAGAATCATATTATCCAAATCCCAATGATGCATCGTATCAAAATACACCAAACTTTTCTTGTGAATTTTGTGGAGATTGTCCTCATCCGGAATATGATTGTCGAACGGGAGATATGCTTGTCTATGAGCAGAACCCTTATAACAAGCTGACATCATCCAGATTTGACACATCTCCATATTATCCACCACCACCACAACAGTTTTACTGTTGTGAATACTGTGGAGGTCCGCATTATGAATCCGATTGTCAAACGAGAACCCCGCTTGTCAATGAGCATGGTCCGTGTAACAGTTACGATTATTCTTATCAAGACCAACCTCCACAGTATCAAACAATTCAACCACCACCTCAGCCATCATCACAAGAACTTTCTCAAGATACTCTTGAAATTCTTAATTTACTCAAAAAAATTAAGGGTTCAATTAAAGAACTTCCCCATAAAGATCTTCATGAGAAATCTTGTGCAGAACTTCTAGCCGAAGATCGAGCAGCACACAATCGTTTCTTGTTTAAACAGGCGTGCATGCTCGATGATGATGATGATGAGGATGAAGAAGACGAAGAGGAGAGTGCTATTCTTTTAAATGATACCGTTTATCAACTCCCTCAGTCTGCTGTTATCACACCCGAAGTTCCCACTAATTCTCTTATTATGGGGGACGAGCATCTTGACACTATTCCTGCAAATGAATCGGACGAATTCATAAAGTCTAGTGTTGACAACCTTGTCCCAATCCCAAGTGAGTCACAGGGAACTTTTGATCAAATGTGTGATATCCCTCCTCCTCTTGATTTTTCAAAAGATCATATTGAGATGTTCTCCGATTCCACTAATGACGATTCTTTATCATGTGGAGACATCATTTATATGGAGGAATTTCCTTCTGAGCCAGTCAGCTTAGAAGAAGAGAATGATGAAGTAATTGACACTGAAATCAAAGATGAAGCTCTTCGAGCAACATTATTGAATGCCAGTCTTCTCATATCTAAAATCGAGGCTTTCAAAGAAAAACCCATTTCATCTCCTATCCCCATAAAGGATAGTGACATATTTTCCGATGATTCTATTCCGGAAATGGAAGCCTTCTGTTTTGATCAGATGGGAGAGAAAATTAGTGGCAACACCACTTCTTATTCTCATAATTCTCTCCCCGATTATGAATCATTTACATTTGAGGAGTTCGCTAATGAACTCACTCACATCAAATCCAAATATGATTCATTCACCTTTGAGGAGTTCTCCAGTAAACTCACTCATATCATATCTCCGCTGGAGTATGATAACTTCCACTTTGATCTTGTCAAAGATGTTTGGTGTGCCCCTGAGGGAAATGTTCTCAACACTGAGAATTTGATTAATATCAAAATTCCATCCCTCCCACCCAGAATATGTCTTGATCAACCGAGCTTAAATGACGAGATTCATGATACTGAAATCATGAATTCTCCTTCTGATGATGATGAGTTAGTCATGATTTTTATCATGACTTTCTTTCTTTTCTTCACCTACACGGTGACTTCTCCTGTTCTTCACTCTTTCGGGAGTGAGGATACTATCTTTGACCCCGGCATTTCCATTTACCATTCTTTGTGAGCCGGGCATATATCTCATCGGTGTGGAACTTTCATGTACTTCAATGATTATCCAATCATCTTGAATGAAAGTCCGATGGAGATGGTTTCTTCCACTTACTTCCCCATGAACCAATGAATGCGGGGTCGAGTCAAGCTAGTGACTCGGTGAACAAAAACATTAGCACAACATGGGTTTTCACCCATGTCTCTGACTTCTTTCTCTTTTCTAACACCCAAGTGTGGGGGAGATGCCCCACATGTTGTATATATGTACATTTCAAGTTATAAAAAAAAAAAAAAAAAAAAAAAAAAAAAAAAAAAAAAAAGAAAAAAAGATGTGTATATATAAAATAATGGCTCTTAGTATTACCTTTTCACGTTCTAAGTGTTGGTTTAATAGCCGGTACTTTGAATATTGAGGGCAATATTCAGTTCTAAGTGTGGGGGGGAATTCTAGCGAATTTGATCATATGTACCATCTAGTACCCCTATTTTGGCCAAAATTTTAAAATTTTTTCTCACTTAGAACGCAATAAATGGTTATCAGTCCGCCATGTCTAACCCACATAAGGATTGGCTAATCCAGGAGCAAACGGCTCTTGGTAAAGATATATCAAATCCGTTTATGGCTTGCAATTTGCCAAAAATTGTATGGTATTCGACTCACCATATCTTTATAAGTGAAGAGTTGGCTAGCCCGCAAGGTTATGGCTTGTGGTAAAGGCATTGGAAAACCATAATTGGTAATCAGCTCACCAAAGATAATAACTGTATTTTATCTAAGAGTTGGCTAGTCCAGAAGCAAACGGCTTCTGGTAAAGACAAATCAAACCCGTTTACAGCTGATGATTTGCTCCAAATCATTTGGTTATCAGTGTACCAAAGTATCACATACTAAAACATTGGCTACTCCAGAAGTAATGGCTATCTGGTAAAGAGTAAAATCCATTAAAACTTCATAAAAGATTGCTAGGGACAAGCAATAGTTTAGTGTGGGGGATTTGATATGTGTCTAAATACACATATATTTTACATTGTTTAAACCCACAAAAACGACCAAAAGCACACAAATAACCATATAAATGTTACAAATATCATTAAAATGTGTTTTTGTGTATTTCAAATGCAAAAGAATTGAAAACAATTGAAAAACAATCAATGTTTGCATAATTGGCAAAACTAGTCCCTCGAGTTTCAAAATTGACGTAAAACACCCTTGGATATTTAAAAATTGGAAAATTAACATTCAGGGTCCTTTGGTAAATGAAACTTGGCAAGAAATACCCTTGGATCATAAGTTTGGAAAATTGGCAAATCAGGTCCCTCAACTTTGAAACCTGACACATTTGGTCCCAGGGAAAATTTTATTGTTGGAAATCTAATGTATGGTCCCTGGATTATTGAAACATGGCAGGAATCACCCTTGGTTTATTTTGAAGATGTACATATTTGGTCCCTCAATTTTCAGGATATTACACATATAACCCCTAAACTTTAAACCAAAAATTTAATCCCTAATCCTAAATCCACATAAACCGGATCCAAACTAATACCCTTAACCCAACCCACTAATAAAACCTTTACACCTTTATATTCCCTAGCCCAGTCACAAGCCCAATCCACCCAACCTTAAATAATAAAACCGGGGTTTGACCCGGTCAAACCCACCCTTATACCTCCTTCTTCCTCACAGCCCGCCAAAACCAATACCACTCTTCCACCTCCCTGGTTTCTTCACCACCTCACACCCCTAGTCACTAACCACTCCCCTCCACCTCACATAAACTCCCAAACCCATTAATTGCCTGAAAACCCTCACACTCAACCCACAACTGGCAATTGGATATTTTTGGCGCCAAAATAGATTTTGAAGGCTAAGATCACTTTTAGACATCCAACGGCTTAGAAATAAAGTGGGATTTGACCAGAAGACCAAGTGGAACACAAAAAGTCTATAAGAAAGAAGAAAGAAGCAACAGGGAATGTTATGTAGTGTAATGTAGAGTAGAGTAGTGTCGACTTAGTGTAATTTAGTTTTTCAGTTGTAATTTTCAGTTAAAAAAGCTTGTAATCAATCTTTTCAGTGTAATATCAACTTAATTTAAGCTTAATTTCAAGTCTCCTTTGATAATTTCAGAATTAGCATTTTTTAGTTAAAAATATCAATTTACCCTTGTGTTGTTAAAAATTGTTGGTTACTGATTCTATGATCTTATTTTAGTCATTGTTAAGCTTTTATAAGCTTTCTTAACATTTGCAATCAGTTTTCTTTCATAAACTAAAAATATAAATAAAATAGGTTGAAAATAAAAAAATCAATGAAGAATGAAGAAGAAGGCAAGGAGCACTGTTTATTAAGGATGGCAGTGGGTTAGTGCTTATTGATAAGCTATAGGTGTGGTATTTGGTCCTTGAATTTCAGTTGAACACCTTGAAGCTATTTGTAAGCCATTTCATAAACTTTTTGCTTTCTACTGTGTACCTGCTCATAGCATTGCTCTTTGTTGTTTTTATGCTTAATTAGTGTTATTTGATAAGATTGTAACATTATATTGCATGCTAGTTCAGTAGAATCCATTGTTGCTTAGTGTTTCAATTTCACTGTTAAAATTAGCATCATAGTAATCTTAGGTATTTGTTGTTATAGCTGGTGTTTATATGCTCATTTCAGTTCATTATGTCATTATATGAGTTTATGTTTCAAATTCATGGTCCACATTAGTGTCTTGCTTGAAAAATCACAAAATCATACATTTAAAGGGCTGTTTGGATTTGCTGATATATTGGTGTTCCAGTGAGTACTTGTTGTTGTTGGTTGTTGAAACATGTCATTAAAGGTTCTAATAGCATAGTTCTACTCTAAAAACCAGTTGCTATTTGGTAAAAAGTCAAGATCTCATTTTAATCTTTCTTTAGCATTCACTGTTAACTTTTTAAGTTGCATAATAGATCATTTAGATGCTTTAGTTTTTATAGTAGCTTGTTTTAGTCTCTTTATAGCTTATTAATACCTTTTCAGTGTATTAGAACCAATCAAAACTCACCAAAGTCAACTTTTGTGTTTTACTGCAAAAGTAAAAAAAAAATCAGGTTTAAATGCTGATTCTGATTGCTGATCTAGGTGCCAATTAGGATAGCAAATGATGTTTAATTTTGGAAATTTTTGGTGATTTGGATAGCCAGTAGTATAAGCTTGATTTTGCCCCCTTCACTTTCCAAAAAATTGCTTATTTAGTGTCTTAAAATTCAGCTAGAAGTATGTCATTTAGCCTTGTTTCTTTCTTTTAGTAAACTGTAATATTACTCGAATCGGCTGACGGCCAGGGCATATCTGAGGTTTTTCAGTTGAATTGAGTTTGTTTTAGTATATTACACTGTACCTGAGCTTTTGGTGCATTCTAGTGCTTATTTGCTTATTTTTGTGCTTATTTCCAAACTGCTTATTAGCCCATTCAGCTTATTAGTAGGCTTATCTAACTTTTTATATTTTTCCTAGTATTCTGCTATCATATAGTATTTACCTTGAATTTTTCAGATTTTTCCCAAGTCATTTACTATTTTTAATCCTTTTAATTAGTTTCTAATAGTTTTTAATTCATAATAAAAAATATAAAAGTCAGAAAAATATAAATCTTTTTTCTAAAATTTTCTTTTATTATTTAGGATTTAAGAAAAATAATTTTGCACTTGTAGGATTAGTTTTCTAATATTTCAGTTTTTAGCCCGTTTTTCACTTTATTCTACTTTTTTCGGTGCTTATTTTAACTTTTCAAAAATATTGTCTTTTATAAAAAATGCTTATAATTAAGTACTTTATCAATTTCGAAAATCAAAAATCCAAAATCTCTTCGTTTTTATTTATTTAATTAGAGTGATTTAGTTTTTAATTAATAATAATTAAATAAATAGTCAAATAAATATTTTTATTTTTCCTAAAATTTTCTTTTATCATTTGGATTCTAAAAATATAATTTTCACATCCGTGGGATTTATATTGGTCAGAATTCACGTTTTATTTTGTACGTTTACGTAATTTTTATTTAGACGTACGCGTTTTTAAGTTTTAAACGTTACCAAGTATTTTTCCTTCACACACTTGTTCTATTAGCTTATTTAAGCTATTTTCTTTTATTTCCTTAGTTTAATCACTCACAAACCCTTTTCTGTTCAATTATCACCCGATCACACATTCATTTTATTACAGAATTCACATCTCGTTGGGACTTAACGACCCGGGGATACACTGTACTCCTTTGGTAAATTGCATTGTGCCCTAGATTGTTTGACTCTTGTTGTCCAATATCCTTGGTCAATATAAGTTGACCGTTTGGGGCTGATCACTCCCCCTCAAAAATAGCATATTCATGTTGGTTTTGGAAAACTTTTGATTAAAATATGCTTTTTGAGGTTTATGGGAAGAATTTCAACAAGAACTTTTGTGTTTTGAATAAAGATATTTGTTTCAATTACTCCCCCTTAACAAGGGCGTACTTTGTTCTTTTGAGCAGAATTTTGAAAAACTTTTCAAAATTTTGATTAATTCTGCGCAAAAGTTAGAAGCTTTCGCTCCTTATATTAGGATTGAGGCACTGAAGCGTACCTCAGGGTCCTTTCTTTACAAGTACGGGTTGTGCACTGTTATCTGTGCACAAGCCATAATAAATGATACAAGCAAGTATAATGAATCAAGAAATTTATCCAACTCTTACATCATTCCGTGCTTCTGAAGACAGTGAAAACTGGATCAGGTCTTTGAAAATTCCTGTTCGGGAACGATGATCTTCCTCCAATATAGCTTTCGAGTCTCCTCATTTGGTCTCGATGAACAAGCCTTCTTTCAATCTTCAGAATGAATTGATGAACTTCTCTTAGTTAAGAAGCCATCCACCTGCTGGTCTTGTAAAGTTCTCGATCTCCAACTCGAATCACCATGCCATCACGAACCTTCTTGAGCGTGTGATCACAGAACTTGTGAACCTCTTTGTATCTCATGAAGCAGTTGATTGTAAGACCACTCTTGTAAACAAACCCGAAAGTTGGTTCTTTCTTCATGGTGTACTAGGGCTCTTGGTTGATCTCAGGAAGATATAGAACTGGTGCAGTTAAATTAATCTTCCTTTGATAGCTCTCGACCCCAAGCTGCAAGTCTTCTACACATTCTAGTATAATCTTCCTTCTGATGAAGTGTAGTATTGAAGTGCCAAACGCGTAATTAAGATCAGTGGAGAAGTGTTGCATTTTCCCTTGAACCTTGATGAGATACATGTCTTCAAGGTCGTTGAGGTTCAAGTCTGGTAAATCTGCTTCTGAAAATGTGTACATCCGCTGATCTTGTCTTCTAACCTTGATTTTAGTTAGAAAGGTATAATCATACCTCTTTTCTGCTTCAAGACTGACCACAACAAGTATCCTGAGATCACTCATCACTAGAGTTGGAGACTTCTTTGTGAGTTTACTTTTGTACCATGTTTTCCTCTTCTCAAACCAGTGATAAATTCCCAGTTGCGCATCTTGATCATACTGCACTCTGTTTGTAACGAAGAGTCTTATAGCAGTTTCTTCGATGATAGGTTGTGGATAGCTTGCTGCAGGAGTCAAGGTTATTGAAGTTGCATATTTGGGTTGACACTTGATGCCGTGCATAAGGAGTTCGAGGTCGTTTTTGAAGAAGAATTTATTCGGGACAACAGGTTGATCTGAAACTCTAATCACCAGCAGAGGCTTTGTCCAATCCGTAATGTGTGGTTGGTTGGGTTGAGAAGTGCTATCAACCACATGTACATCCGGATTGGTCCAGCTGAAGTCACTAGACATTGCTCGGGCAATGTTTTCCAGGTGATATTCTAGTTCAGCTGCACAAGAAGACCTATCTTTGAGCAAGTTGAAAGCATCATTCTTGATTCGACGAAGTTCTCCTTTTGTGAGCTTCTTGATGCATTGGTCACGTTTGAGTTTTTACGTGAACTCAAGCGTGCGACCTTCGATCATGGAGTCATCGTCTATATGAGGTTGAGCACTGACAAGTTGATCGAACCATTCATTCCCTTTCGTTGTGTCTTCATCTAGCCAGGAGACAACAGTTGGTCTTTTGGAAGTTGTCTTCTTACTAGGTTTAGATGTTGTTGCATTTGACTTGGGTGGTGAATCTGGTTGATTTTGATGTTGTTGAAATTGAAATTCCTCATTTGAAGTGAACTCAAACTGATGCTCCATTGTAGTAGGTCCGGAGCCTGAAGCCTTGGGTGGTTGAGTGGCGGTTGTAGTTGCTGAAGGTCCGACTGGTTCTTTAAGTTGAGAAGCAGATCCGCTGACACTCTTTTGTTTCTTAGCTTGTGAGTTCGGATCTGGGTCTTCATTTTCTCTTGGTTGTTTACCTTTGTCAGCCTCAGCTTTACATGACTCCTTCAAAATGTTTGCCTTTATAGCCTCAGAGATGGCTATCTGCTCAAGAGTTGGTGAGGTGATACTTGTCAAACCTTCAAATAGTTTAAGTTGGAGTTCTTTAAGAGTTGGTTCTTTAGGCTCCGTTGGTTGGGTTTGAAGGACAAGTGGAACTGTAGCCACAATATTCTTGACAATATCTTCGATGTTTGGCTCAAGATATTCTTCCACCTTCTT
Organism: Artemisia tridentata subsp. tridentata; assembly: GCA_021014915.2. Classification (NCBI taxonomy): domain Eukaryota; kingdom Viridiplantae; phylum Streptophyta; class Magnoliopsida; order Asterales; family Asteraceae; genus Artemisia; species Artemisia tridentata. The sequence goes on along the minus strand of CP139509.1, from coordinate 186,559,152 downwards.
AGATGCAATCTTAGGTAAGTACTTCTTCAAATAAACTTTGGTTTTGCCCTTGATCGCAGTGAGCATCCTTTCTTGAACATCATCGGAAAGGAACTCATCAACACGATCTTTGGTGTTTTAAAGCTCGTTTACTTGTCTTACAAGGCCGGTGACCATATTTGTTAAAGTTTCACGGGGCTGGTCATCTTTCTTGGCTCTTGCCAGCTTTACGGCTTGCTTAACCCTTTTTGAAGCTTTTGAGATTACTTCATCTCTTTTGAGCCTAGTCATCTTTCTTGATTTCTTACTTGTCTTGCTTGTTGTTGCTTTTGTGGGTGGTGGTGAAGTGTGTTTGGATGATTCAGGAAGTTTTTGGACTATGGGTGGAGAAGCTTGCAGAGATACTGGAGGTGTTTCATGGGTAATTGGTAGAGAGTGTGGAGGAGTGGTTGGAGGTGTTTGAATATATCAGTTTGCTTCCTTTTCCTCAGCCAACCTTTCTTCTTCCTCCTTTTTCTTTTCCAACTCCTGCTCCTCAGCAGATTTTCTGATTGCTTCCTCATCAATCTCTGTGTCATCATCCATATCAAATTCTTTGGCCTGTTCATCTTCATTCTTTTCCTCGTCATTACCGGGTTGATTAACCGGATCAAGACGAGGTGGAGTAACTTCTTTTACAACCCCAGACCCATTGGGTTGATTAACCGGATCGATAGAGGTCTGGCCTTCATCAAAGTATTTGGCTAATTCCTCTTCCATTCTCATTTGTTCTTCAAGCATCATCTTCCTCCACTTTTTCTCATCAGCTTTGTAAGACTTACGGCTTTCTTCTAAAGCAATCTGTGTAGCTATTTCTTCCTTGTAGATTGTTGGTTCATCATCGGTCTCTGTATCAGAACTGGATCCCTTTTCTTCAACAATCTTTTCTTCTTCTGGCTCGGGCTTAGCTATCTTAACCGGAACTCTTCTCTTTGTGTATTTAGGAGCAGCTGGTTTGATCTTCTTAGATGCGCTAGAAGTGCTGCCTGACTTGCTTCCTTCCTATGATCGAGTCCTAGCTGGAGCAGGCTCATCATCGTACTTGCAGAAGCTGACATGTCCCTCATTGAATACTCTATCATAGCTTTTGTATGCTTTTGTTTGCTTTATCTTTTCTATCAGAAGAGATTCAGGTAGTCTCATCCCTTGTTTACATGTGCTTCCTTTAGGGATATAGACTGAGCTGATGGTCTTGTCCATAGCAAATAAGTGCTTTTCTTGGTCTTCAAGTAGATTATGGATTATAAGCTTGGTGTATCAGACAAATGGGATTTTGGTGAGAGGTTTGAGGTAGTGACTTTGAATTTGGTAGACTATATCCTCCCAGATAAGTCGAGCATAATCAATCTGCTTCTGGTTGACAATGCCCCAGAAGATTTATAGATGAGACAGACGAAGGTTCTCATGACCACTTTCCCTTCCAGAGACTGATCGGGCCAGGATATAATATATTGTTCTCCAAGGTTGTGGGATAAGCTTGGTTTCAACCTTTGAGAATCTATTCAACGGCTTGTCTGGTTGTTCATCATAGCCAATCTCTATAAGGAAGTTGAGAATATCTTGTTCAGAGGGTGTTGGATGGAATAGCTTGGCAGATGTAGGAGCTTCTGGTAAGAGTAAGGCCTTGCGGAGATAATTCACATCCACAGTTACTTCCTTGCGGTCCAGCTTGCATGTGAAAGATTCTTCTCCCAAGTCCAGCTTCATAGTATGCCACATTTGATGAATGTAGATTTCGGGAATAGAAGCTGACTTGTCCAGCATGCTCCTTCACTTATGCAGCTTGAGAATTTCTAAGGCAATTTGATAGGTAGGTTCCGCATAATTTATCTTGTGCAATTCCACTCTAGCATTGTTCTTGCCAATTTCTACATCGTAGTCTTGTGGAAGAATGTCAGCCTTGGTGAGCATTGGGAGTGGTTGTTGTGCAGCCATTTGAGATATCTGAAAAACATCAATCAAAACAGATTTGCAGGATACATGAAAGTTAGCAAATTGTTAATCTTGTTATCATTCATGTGACCGTTTTGTTGTTTAATTTGATTTTACATGTTTAAGTATTAAGAGTATAGCAATTATCATCTTTGGACATTGTGTTGATTATTAGTTAAAGTTGATTTCCTTTTATTGTCCATTGAACAATTTTGACAACTTGTGACTTCTATGAATTACGACAGTTTTAATGAATTGCGACAGATCTCTACAATTGCGACAGTTTTGGCTAATTCTGACAGTTTTTAAATTCCGACAGATTTTTGATCCAATTCCGATGACTTTTGAATTTCGATGACATTTGATCAATTCCGATGGGAAAATCTGAATTGCGATAAGTCATGTCTAATTGCGATGGAAATTTGGAATTGCGATAATTTTGCCCAATTGCGATGAAAATTTTGAATTTCGACAAGTTTTGTGCAATTGCGACAAATTTATCCAATTCTGATGGATTTTGCAATTCCGACAAGACTTAACCAATTTCGATGGATATTGCAATTTCAACAATTTCTTATACAAGAAATTCCGACAAACACTGTAGACGTACATTTTCTTGATTCTTTGTCGAATTTTGGTTTTCCTGTCCAATTTAAATCATATCACAAGTTATAATATGCTCATTACGTTCATCTATACACTTCTAAACACTGTATATTAAATTTGAAAGCAATTCCGACAAACCCTATTACTCAGAATCATCGGAATTCATTTTAACTTGTTAGATGTTTGTTTGTTCGATTCCAATAGATTCCTATGATGTTTCAGAGTTCATTGATGTGTATATTAACACTTTTTAGCCATGAATCAGTAAGATCGAACTTGGTCGAGTTCATCTTAAACCCTACACATCTAAATTGCTTCAAACGTGTTTCTGGGTTTGATTCGATGGTTAAATCATGTTATATGACATGTAATAACACTATCCCAATCAATTAATTAGGCCACAACACCTTCATATGATTTTCCCCAATTTTAACACATAAACCCTAATTATGAACAATCACCAATTCGAGTTTCTGGGTTCAATTAAGGACTCATAACATGTTAAGGACTCAATTCCGACCATAACCCACCATTCAATTTGGTCTCAAACACTTACAATCATATAAACCCAATTCGACATAAACCCTAATTCTATTTTAATCGATTTAGAAAGATTTGGCCGTTGGATCACACAATCCTTGAAAACCATGTTTTATAATCATGCAAACAATGTATAAACACTCACAGATTTGAAGATGCTTGATCGGATTTGCAGATTGAATGTGAGTCGTTGATATGGGTGGATGAAAGTAAATGCAGGTAGGTGAAAGTGTAATAACTGCGATTCATGTGCAGTTATTGCACTTTTACTTTTGTTCTGTTAAAGTTTTAATTTTCCTACTTTGTCACATTAAGTCCCTTAACCACATAATTTTTCATTTAAGGTCCTTAATCATAAATCATTAACTTGACTTGACATAATTTTGACAAGAACAATTTAATACTCCCCCTTGACTTATAAGTATGAGAAAACATTTTAAGATCAAGGAGGGTATCACACAGATAATATTACCACCACTTTAAAAAGCAACATTTTAAAGAAAATATGCAAGTACAAATTTTAATGAAAGTTTTAAAATTTGAATTTCATTCTCCCCCTCAACACTTGTTCGGAAAGAATTGGTAATGTGTTTAAATGAACAACGTGTTGATGGAAATTTTGTACTTGCATGTTTTTATTTATTTATTTTTATTTATTTAAAGAAAAATGAAAATCTTTTTGGAGTTTTTGATAAAATATTTACAAAGATAGTTTTGGTGTTTGACTTTCTTAGTTGTTTGTAAGAAAGTTGTTTAAATCATCTGGAGTCAAACACCGCATACCAATTTTGTGAACTAATTCCATAAATCTTGCATAGGGCAAGGCTTTGGTGAATAAGTCCGCCAATTGGTGTTCAGTAACCACAAAATATAATTTAATAGTACCCTGTTCCACATGCTCCTTGATGAAATGATATCGAAGTGCAATGTGTTTAGACTTCGAGTGTTGAACTGTGTTGCATGATATGGCAATGGCACTCTTGGAGTGGTAGTACATGGGAATCTTGTTGAAGACGTAACCGTAGTCCATTAGCTGTGATCGCATCCAGATGACTTGAGCACAACATGCTGACATGGCTACATATTCGGATTCTGTAGATGAAAATGAGGTACAATCCTGCTTCTTTGATGCCAAGATACAAGTTTGTCACCTAGAAATTGTACTCCCCCAGATGTACTTTTACGTGTATCTAAACATCCTGCATGATTAGCATCTGAAAAAGCAATTAGTTCAAAACCAGAATCCTTCGGATACCAGATCCCCAAATGAATGGTTCCCTTTATGTATCGAAGGATTCTTTTAACCTCAGAGAGGTGTCTTTTAGTAGGTCGAGACTGATAGCGGGAGCATAGATATACAACAAATACAATATCTGGTCGGCTGGCTGTTAGATACATGAGTGACCCAATCATACTTCGGTATTTTGTAGGGTCAATTGGTGTCCCATGTAAATCAGCATCCAGCTTTGGGGATGATATAGACATTGGTGTATTATAGGTATCACAAATTGTCATGCCATGTTTCTTTAAAATCTCTAGAGCATATTTGGACTGGTTTAGAAAAATACCACGGGGGGATTGATGATCTTGCAGTCCTAAGAAGAATGTAAGTTCACCCATCATAGACATCTCAAAATTTTGTTTCATTAATTTTGCAAAAGCATTTGAGTACTTTTTATGTGTTCAACCAAAAATGATGTCATTAACATAAATTTGAACAATTAAGATGTCCTCCCCGTATTTTTGAATAAACAGTGTGGGATCAACTGATCCTTTGGTAAAGTGATTAGCAAGCAAGAATGCGAACAGTTTGTCGTACCATGCCCTCGGGGCTTGTTTAAGGCCATAGAGGGCTTTCTTGAGTCTGTACACATGATTTGGATGTTTCTTTAAAATCTCTAGAGCATATTTGGACTGGTTTAGAAAAATGCCACGGGGGGATTGATGAACTTGCAGTCCTAAGAAGAACGTAAGTTCACCCATCATAGACATCTCAAAATTTTGTTTCATTAATTTTGTAAAAGCATTTGAGTACTTTTTATGTGTTCAACCAAAAATGATGTCATCAACATAAATTTGAACAATTAAGATGTCCTCCCCGTGTTTTTGAATAAACAGGTGTGGGATCAACTGATCCTTTGGTAAAGTGATTAGCAAGCAAGAATGCGAACAGTTTGTCGTACCATGCCCTCGGGGCTTGTTTAAGGCCATATCGGGCTTTCTTGAGTCTGTACACATGATTTGGATGATCTGGATCGATGAAGCCCTCTGGTTGTGTGACATACACTTCTTCATGGAGTTGCCTATTCAGGAATTCAGTCTTCACGTCCATTTGATAAACAGTGATGTTCTTGTGGGCAGCATATGCCATAAACATGCGGACAGCTTCAAGTCTAGCCACTTGTGCAAAGGATTCTTCAAAGTCAATGCCTTCTTCTTGGCTAAAACCTTTGGCAACCAGACGATATTTGTTACGAATAACTGTTCCATCAGCATCAAATTTATTTTTCCAAATCCATTTAAGTCCGACAACGTAGACTCCATCAGGTCTTTCTACCAATTCCCAGACTTCAAGACATTTGAATTGATCAAGTTCTTCTTTCATTGATTCAATCCAATTGTCATAAGTCATGGCTTCTTTAATATTCTTTGGTTCTGCTTGACAGACGGTAAGTGTATAAATACATGTTTCTCCATCTGTGTGAAGTCTTTTCTGTGTCATGACTAGATTGTCTGGATTACCAATCAAATTTACTAAGGGATGATCTCTTGTCCATTTGTGTGTAGAAGGGTAATGTTGAAAATTATTGTGCATATTAGACGAATCCAAGTTGCTTGTGGGCGCGTCAGCAATATCGGGAATGGTTGGAGCCATAGCAAATGGATTAAAGAATGCATTTCCGTCATAATTTGCAGGTGCGCGTACTTCTTGTGGTAGGAGATCTTCAGCTGCATTCTCAGTATTGGAAGTGGTTTGTTCTTCTGTTGATGGTGATTCAGTTGGAGGTGCATCTGTAGCAACTGTTGTTGTTGTTGTAATAGCAGGTGTATTAGGTACTGGAATATGATCAGGTTGTGCAGCGGAACTTGGTGATACATCTGGTGCACGATTTGCAAAAGAATCATCGAACAGTGGAGCAACAAGGTTTCCAAATCCTTACGGTTGAAGGAGAGTGGTGCAGCTGATTGATCAGGAAAGTTTAGACGGTTAGTTGCGGGTCCTAAGTTGTTTTGCTCAGAAGCCATTTCTGTGAGTTCATTAAAATTAGCATGTATTGTCTCTTGAATTTCTCTAGTGCGACGGTTCCAGATACGAAAACCTTTAGAGTTTTCACAGTATCCAACAAAGATTCCAATGTCAGCTTTGACTTTTAGTTTTCCAAAGTCATCACGATCATTATTTGGGTAACAAAGGGCACCAAATACATGAAAGTAATTTATGTTCTGTTTACGGTTGTGAACAAGCTCCTATGGAGTTTTGTGATGCCTTTTGTTGATCATACAACGGTTTTGAGTGTAAGAAGCGGTTGAGACAGCTTCAGCCCATAGATAATCAGGTAATTGAGCGTTGATTAACATCGTCCTTGAAGCTTCCACTAACGACCTGTTGCGTCTTTCGACAACCCCATTCTTTTCTGGACTTTTGGCAATAGATTTTTGATGTTCAATTCCTACTTTCTCAAAATACTCACGAAGAGTTTGATTCTTGAATTCGGTTCCATTGTCTGTTCTGACTTTTCTAACTGTATTGCGAAGCTGAACTTGAATTTTAGTGAGAAAGGTGATGATCATAGAAGGAGCTTGATCTTTGGTTTGTAGAAAGTAGACCCAAGTCCATCTGGAAAAATCATCGACGATTACCAAAATGTAGCGTTTACCATTGATTGTTTGAACACGCATCGGGCCACACAAATCCATATGGAGAAGTTAAAGAACATGATCAGTACTGTGTTCGGTGTTAGAAGGAAAATGAGCACGAGTACTTTTTCCTTGTTCACATGCTGGACATAGGTGATCTTTTGCATACCGAAACCTTGGAAGACCGTCAACTAGTTTATGACGAGCAAGATCTGTCATGGTCTTGTAATTCAAATGGGACAGTCGTTTGTGCCATAACCAGGATTTTGTAGAGTGTGCTTTGGAGAGTAAACATATGGGAGAAGAAGCGGTCATGTCATACATAGAAATGGTGTAGAAACTCGTTCCGCGTTTGCCCGTCATGAGATCGTTGCCTTGTAAATCTCTAACGAAACAAGTTTTCTCCCTAAAAGCTACTTCCAAGTCACCATCACAAAATTGCCCTACTGAGAAAAGGTTATGTTCATGGCCTTCGACATAGTATACACGGCTAATTTCGATGTTGCCATTGACATAATCTCCATAGCCCATTATAGCAGCAAAATGATCATTCCCGAATCTGACAGTGCCGATGAACTTTGCAACAAAGTTTACTAAAAGTTTGAGGTTGCCTGTCATGTGTCGGGAACAGCCGCTATCAACAATCCATAGAACTATTTGAATCACCTGCATCACATGAAGACAACATAGATGGAGAGATGGTAACGGTGGAACCCGTTGGGTTAGTAGTACAATTTTTAATCACTTTAGGTAACCAAGTAAAACTAGGTTTCCTTTGTAACCAACGTTGCCAAGTCCAACTAGTTTCAGCTTTCTTCTTAGTGAATTCACTAGGTGATTGGATTGGCTTAAGAGTATTATTTGCTACTATGGTGTTGTCTACGGCATTCTTAGAAACTACACTTAGCGGTTTTCCTAATATAGACTTAGATGCAGTAGTGGGCCTAGAGGAAATGCCAGATGTACATTTCTTATTACGATATAAAAGAGATTTTGCAACACACTTTGTATGTTCACCAGATAACATGCTTTTTCGACAAAACACACAAGAAGCATCAACATTTAAAACATTCAAAACATTCAAGGTCTTAGCATTCGTTACATCAAGATTAGAATTACAAGTTTTTAAGTTTGATTCTAAATCAGACGCAACATGAGTTTTATTCAAACTCCTAAGGTGGTCTTCTACTTCTTGATCTTTTAGTGTTTCGCTCTTATGTTGCCAAATACTAGTCTTCTTTTTTTGTCTTTTTCTTTTAGGCTTGGATCTGCTAACGCTAGGAGGGGTGACTATTCCTGTAGAAGTCGAAGCATTCAAATTAGTAGTCTGAGGGGATGCTTGCCTAGGTGTTTCATCTATTTTATACATTCCTGGTGCAATCACATTTGTGTGAACAAACTTCCCTTTTTCAAGTAATTTAATTTTCTCTTTGAGTTCAATGATGATGTGATTCTTTTGTTGAATTTTTGAATCCAATTCTCGATTTAAGCGAACAGTGTCATTCCGATTTTGACAAACTTCATCAATGTCCTTTTCATATTCAAAAATTTGACCTTTTAAAACAGCATTTTCCTTTTCAAGATTCTTAACTTCGGAAGCGTGACTGTTTTGAAAGGACGTTGTTTCTTTTTGACTTTGTAACTTTAATTCAAAATTCAGACTCTGAGTTTGACACCATTGCAACTTTTGGTTGAGTTGAAAATTTTCTTTTGAAAGTTTGTTTTGCACATCATCATTGAGTTTACTGATTCTCTCATTTTCTCTTTTTAAATTCACAATTTCAAGTCTCAACATTTCAGTATCAGCAGAATGATCATCTACAAGCATAGCATTGCAAGACACATAAATGGAATTCATGAACACAGAGATAATGTCAGAACATAGAACATCTTCCAAGAGTCGATTTTCTTCTTTTTGTAAAACTTTGTTTCTACTTTTTTGTTTTGAGATCGCATTTTCTGTTGCATTGAAAGTGTTCATCATGGATGTTACTTCTGTTTGAAGTTCCTGTTCCCAATGTGTGGCACAAAGATGCAAATGTTGAACATATGGTAAAAATTGTTTTTGAAAAATTTCTCTCTTTTCTTTTTCATAGGGAAAAAGAAAAGTAGAAACTTTTATCTCAGAATTACGTTCAATTGCTTGTTCCAAAAATTTTATGTCTTCCATAAATGTATCAAAATATCTAAGTACACGACATCTTTTTGGTAATGGTGCGATTACACCCAAATTAGGTAAAGGACCATTTACTTGTGGCACCGGTTTAACAGGACCAACCTCAGAAGAAGATTCATGAATTTGCATTACAAACCATGATTGTTCTGTTTTATCTTGTTGAGGAACGAAGGTGTCGGTAATATGTGGTACTTTTGAGTAATCAAATGGTTTATTAAACTTAACATTGCTCATTTTAGATCGACTCTCTTCTTCTTGTTCCTGTTCTTCCTCACAATTATGTACAACAACACGCATAATAGAGTCATCAAAGAGATATTCTGCACTATATAACTTTGGATTTTCCTTGAGTGCTTTATGTAGAAAACGTGGTTTGTCATCCCCAATAGCAAAGCCATATCCTTGGGGATTTTGCTTTAGAGTAAACTTTTGAATTGTTGTAACCGACTCACCAGTTTTATAAACAACTTTTTGAAACTCTTTTAATTTACATTCCAACTCTACAATTTCCTCAAGATAAGAATCAATCCGTTTCCTAGACACTTGTTTATGTTCAGAAAAACTAGCTTGACAAGTTGACAACTTTGTTTTTGTTTTTGTTTTTGAAATTTCAAAATTTAAGTGTTCAACCTGTTGTTTGAAATCTAATTTTTCTTGTTCCATTTGAAAAATCAAGTTATTTTTGGAAACAGTTAATTCTCGTATCTGATGTTCTAACTCTTGTTCTTTGACATAAGATTTTTGGAATGCAACTTCAAAACTTTGTTCGCGTTTTTCTTTTGTTTCATAATTAGTAAGTTGTATTTTATAGCACTCAAGATCCTTAGTCAATAATGCAACTTTTGCTTTTAAGTTTCTATTGATCTCCTTGCATTTATCAATTTGGGATTTTTGTAAGTCTAACTGGGTTTGGGTGGTCAATAGCAAGGTCATGAGTTCGGGATCTGGACCATGCAAAGGATCATTTTGTTCAAGTTAATCATTATTATCGTTATCAATTAGATCATCAAATGTAACAACCGGGTTAATTTGATCTTCATCAAATGTAACAACTGTGTTCATTTGTTCATCTTCTTGAGGAGATAAGAATGAATCATCTTGAACGACGTGCCCCCGTTTGATGCAGATGCAGATGGTGATATAATTTCATGTATTAGACATGTTGAATCAGGTACCTGAGACAGACTGTCAGTATCATATATTGGGCCTGTGTCACTCATGTGCAATTCCTGCATGTTGGCCATTAACATCACGGCTGCATTGGCTTCCAAGTCTTCCATATCATCATCAGAATAGGCATTGGCCATGAAGTTGTTTTCCTTTTCAGTGAGAGTTCCCCCAGATTCATCCTTGAGAGCAAGAAGAAGTGCCTGTTTTTGAAACTCACTGCCTCTTGTCCTAGGTTTGGGACATACATTTGCTATATGACCTTGCCCACCACAGTTGTAACATTTAACCATTGTGTTTTCAATCCCAGTATTCCCAGTCTCAACTATTTCAACCCTTCTCTGTGGAGTACCCGCGTTGTTCCTACTGCCACCTGCTGCATTAAACCTTTGTCCAGTTCCCGAGTTTCCCATGTAACCTCCCGATCCATTTCTTCCGTAAGCTCGATTATGAATTTCAACTCTTCCATTCTGTACAACAGCTTGATTCCGAGTGTTGGATGAAGTGCGAAGACGATTGTTGGATTTGTTGGAGAACTTGTTGAACGCACGAGCAATTAATGTAAATCCTTCATTCAATGAATTGAATGCATCATCTTCACCATTGTTTGCATTGGAGTAAAGCATGGTATCCATGGTGTCATAAGGAACAAGTTGATTGTCAGTTGATTGCGGTGTTGGTTCATATGGAATGAGTTGATTCGATGAGGTTTGTTGAGGATAAGCAAAGTTATGTTGTTGTTGGACAAAAGCATGGTTTGATGGTGGTGGAGCAAAGTGAGATTGAGCTATCAGTGCAACAGAGTTTGGAGTTGTAGAAGGTGAGTAACTACCACGACCAGCTCGATCTTTGTCAACTTCTGACTGATGATGCTTCAAATAATCATACAACAATCCATATGATGCATTGTGTAGATTTTTTGCTTGCCGAACAAAGGTGACATATTTCTGCCAATCTGGACCAAGACAACTGAGGAACTTTGTGTTGACCGCAATCCTGGGTAAAACAATTTTGTGTCTATCCAAGTCATTTATGATGTTGGTGAATCTATGGTAATAAGACTCTAGTGATTCTCCTTCTTCAATCATGAACATTGATGAGTGTGTAAATACTCATCATTTTTGTCCCATCTGAACTGCAAAAACATTTAAAAACACTCAAAAATGCTTCAAAATACAGAAAATATCCTTGAATTGTGTTTTTATCTGTTTCATGTGCAAAAGGATTGAAAACAGAACGGTAACGAGCATTTTTGGATCGACTCAACGACAATTGTACATTTGATCAAGTAAAGACGAAAGTCAAAGACGAAAGTCAAAGACAGAGTCAAAGTCAACCCCCAAAAATCCCAAAATGACACAAATGGTCCCTGGAATTAATTTCTATTTTTGGCAGCAATGGTCCCTGGATTTTCAGAATGTACAACATTGGTCCCTAAGATTTAACTAAAATCCAAATCCAATCCTTATCTAAACCCAACTGCTAAATTAAACCCAACCCATTTAATAAATAATCCTAACCCTACCCAACAAACAAAACCCAACCCATTTAAGGTTGCAAAACCACGCATAAACTACCCAAGCCCAACCCACAACCTGTCCCTTTTATTTAAATAAAACCCAATACCAGGTTTTGACTTGGTTAAACCTTTCTCCCTCACTCACCCCGCCAAAACCAAAACCATACAACCCTTACCCATGGTTTCTCTGCAACATCACCTCAACCCCCCTCCTCCTTCCCAATATAACTCCCTAACAGTCCAAGGAAGCATTTAATGCTTTCCCACCCCCACTAGGTCTGTGAAACCGACCATCCCACTTTTCCCGCCAAAAATGCAACCAACGATTGGGATTGATTCAAAGCTATCCAAGTGGTGGGATTTGCTCAGGAAGGAGAGAGGAAGCTTTTTGGATATCTATTTAAAGGAGAGAAGACCCACAGAAGAAATTTGTCACTAGTTTTAGACCAATTCGTAGTGTAAATTTATTTAATGCTTGTTCCCAGTTTAAATTTAAGTTCTCATTGTAATTTCAAGTTTATTTCAAGTTAACTATCACTTCTGTATTGTAATCATTCCAAGTTTGATAAGATTTTAAGTTTTCATGTTTCTTGTTAATTCGTATTAAGTCATATATACTGATTAGAAGTCACACAAGCTCTTTTACCCTTCATACAAGCTCAGATAAGCTTATTGTAGCTTTTCATGAGCCTGTATTAGACTCTAGTAGTTTAATTTAGAAAAACCAGAAAAGTCAACAAAAGTCAACAATTCAGTCAAATAAGCAATTGGGTGGGGTTAAGCTGAAGTGGATGAGCTGAATGGGGTTTTAACTTGGTATTGACAAACCAAGTTTTGGTTCTGATCTAGTTTCATTGTTCTATAAGCCCTCTCAGTTGTAAGCTTTTTCTCAATTTTTGCTTAATTTCCATTTTCACTGTAGAACAGCTTATTAATAGCTTATTGCTTTAATTTTATGCTTATTAATAGTTTGTAGTTATATTTCATCAATTTTATCAGTTTTTAATAGCCTTTGTTTCATTTTACTTAAAAAAGTTAAAAAAGCCAAAAATAGCTATATATTATTTAACTTATTATATTGCTTATTTCTATTTTAAAAGTTGCTAATTATAGTTGAAATAAGTTAGTTAGTCAATAAAAATCAAAAATCATAAGTTAATTTTGTCTGTGCTAGTTTAAAACCAACACAGAACACCATTAAGGGGTGTTTGGTTTATAGCTTATTTCAGGATCTAAACCCACTGTACTGTTCATTTACCATTTCCCTAGTTTTGTTTGAGCTTATTGTAAGCTAGTTAATCTATTTTCAAAAGAGGTTAAGTGTATTTAAAGCTTTTTGAGGTTTTGAGTATGTAGGGTGAAACTTGGAAGCTCAACTGCCATAATAAGCTTGGAATAAGCTTAAGCTTATTTATTGTCATTTTCCTGTTATTTAGAGCCTATTAAGTCAGTATCCATTAGTTAAGTAAAAATCTTATGGCCTAGTTAAGATTTGAGTGTCAAAACCTATTCATACTGAATCAGCATAGACTGAGCAATCTGAGCTTTTTAGCTGCTGTTCTCAGCTTTTTATCTGCTTATTCCCTTGTGCCCATGTCTTGATTTTTGGTTTGCTTATGGCTCATAGTACTAGCTTTTAGTTCATTATCTGGTATCTCACTTTTTAGCTTATTAGATTGCTTAAATTAGGTCTGCAAATACCCCTTGTGCACTGATTCAAACCTGCATCAAATTCAGTTTGACAAACCATCTGATCTAGGTGATAATTGGAGTTCAATTGGCTTATTAGAATTAGGGATTTTAGTATTTTAGTATAGCCTATAGTATCAGGAAGATTTTGCCCCCTTAATTTTCCACTTTTCTGCTTATTTTAAGTGCTTAATTGGATCTGCAAGTTGAGGTGCCAACTGTCATTTTTACATTATTTGTGAATCTGCATAAACTGCTTATCTGCTTATTTCTTTTGCTTATCTGTGCTTTTTAAGTTGTTTTAAGCTTCTATTAGTATTATAATCTGTTTCCTAGCTTTTGGTAATTTTTAGTGCTTTCTAGCTTATTTTTGGGCTTATTCCCCAACTGCTTTTTAGCCCATTTGCTTATTAGGGCTTAGTTAACTTGTAATTTTATTTTTCCTAGATTAAGAATAATATTTTAAATTTTCCTGTAAAGTTTCATATTTTTCTAAAGTCATTTACTATTTTTAAACCTTTTAATTAGTTTTAATAGTTTTTAATTCATAATAAAAAATATAAAAAATCAGAAAAATATAAATCTTTTTTCTAAAATTTTCTTTTATTATTTAGGATTTAAAAAAAATATGCCCTTTTAGGATTAGTTTTCTAATATTTCAGTTTTTATCCCGTTTTCAGATTCCCTGTTTCGCGTTTTTAATATAATCTGCTGTAATCTTAATATTATTTTGGGAATTTGTTTCTCATTTGTTAATTAGATATAAAAAAAGCAAAATTCCATATCATCAGTCACTTTAATCTCGAACCTTAAACAGTTGTCCATTCACTCCTCGTTGGGAAACGACCCGGGTAATCACTTACCTGGTATCACACACACAAACGTGAGTTTTTGCAAGTATCCTTTTTCCTAAAGGGGTGATTTGTATTTATTCGCGTGTATCCGTCTGCATTATATATATACCACTTCAGCAGCGGATCAAACATTGTGTATTCAAGATAGAGTTTTGATTCCATATCTTCTTGGTTCAATTTTGTGCTTTCCATGAGGAGATGAACGCGTTCCCACATGTCCTTTGGAGTTTTCTGAGCATCAATACTTCGGAAGATTGGATTAGGAATTCCCTGGAGAATGTAGGACATTGCAAGTTCATTGGCTTCCTTGTGAAGTACTTGTTCTGCAGTAAGCTGAGCATCAGGGATAGGGGTCACAGTTGCTTCTCTTGGAGGAATAGCAGTTGGATCTCCAGGAACCGTTGTAGTTGGCACTTCGAATGGTCCTTCAATGATAGCCTTTTTCATGTATTTGCCATGCGGTTTCTTGAGTTCGATGAACCGTAAGAATCGACTTGCCCATTGAACATAGTTACCTGGAGTAAGCATAGGAGGTGTGTCTAATGATCCAGCCTCATGTCTTGATTGTTGACTACTTATAGCTTCACACATCTGATCAAACCAATGAGATTGTTTTGTTGAAAGTTGGTAGGACTGCATTGGTTGTTGTTGATATGGTTGTTGTTGAGGGAGTTGTTGTTGTAGGAAAAATTGATGTTGTTGCATAAAGAGTTGTTGTTGAGGATATTGTGGTTGTAGAGGATACTATTGTTGCTGACGATACTGCTGTTGTTGATTGTAGAAGTAATTGTAGTTCGGTGGTTGAGACATTGTTATGATTAGCTAACTTGTGTTGTTATGGATCTTGTAGACAATTGAGAAGTATGTTGTGAGTTATTAAAGTTTGGTTTGGTTAAGTATGAATTTTGATGTTTGACTGTTCACTTTCAATTCCGATAAAATACTATTCACATTCAATTTCGATGAAACACTGTTCACAGTTGCCAATTGCGACGAGGATACTGAATTGCGATGGATTATCTGGATTCCGATGAAATTTCCAATTCCAGTGGATTTATCCAATTCTGACAAAAATAGCTGAAGTCCGATGGATTAATCAATTTCGATGGATCTTTGAAATTGCGATGGACTTTGCTATTGCGACAGAACCTTGCAATTCCGATAACTTATCTGAATTGCAATTCCGATGATTTTCTCACTAACTTATACAAGATAGGAGATTTTCCTCAAAGTCGAAGTATTTTCACAAGCTTGTACAAGCAAGGAATCTACTGAGTAATCAATTCCGATAAGCCTTTGGTCTTTAAATCCGATAAACCCTAAATGTTCCAATTCTGATAATCCCTAATCTTCAATTCCGATAAACCCTCTTAATGAATTCCGATAAACCCTTTTCACCAATTCCGATAGAAACACAGTTTTTTCAAAGCACTTTTTACCAATCAAACGCGATGTATAAACTGAATCTCTTTGGTTCAAAACGTTTAAAAACACTTAAATAATAAGAAAGTTTCAAGCTTTAATGTTTTAAACGAAATTTGAGGAATTTCGATGAGATGCAACTATGTAAACCGAATGTAAATCTAGTGTAATTCGAAAAAGATCTAACCTTTTGACTATAAATCAAACTTCTACGCACTATAGAGATCTTAACACTTTACAAGTGTGAAGATTAAGTGCTAGAAATGAGATTTTGTCACTAATTCACTACAAAACCAAACGTAAACTATGTAAAAGCTACGAATTAAGCAATAACACACAACTCAACTATCTTCTAGCGAATGATACCACTTGTTAGGTCCTAGATTAAGCATAACACAAGCTAAATATCACGTATAAGATGAGAGAATAAGAGAAGAAGAAGAAGAAGAGAAGTGGTCGGTATTATATCACACAAATGACTAGCAAAACTTCGGTACAATTGTGAATAAAACCAACCACTATAAGTGTTACATAACATGAGTATTTATAGGCAGATGTTAGGGCAACACATTGCCTTGAACTTCTAGAAACATAAGCACTATGTCACGGCCCATAGGGCTCCTAATAGGGCCATGACTATTGAAACAAACATAAAGCCCTAAGCAACCTAATTAATATGACCAAGACTTGATTACATAAGAAATGTGTTCCCAACACTCTTATTGCTTATTGAACTTATGCTAGCTGAATACCTATAATTTGAAACTACTGGTGTTTTCACTCTAGCCTCATTAGTAGCTTCTTGCGAGTTTGACAAACAATAAGTATATGCTAGTGTTCTAGGTTTAAACATTTTAAACATCATAGCAAGCTTATGGTTGCAGGCCAACTCGAAAGATGCTAATAGTTTGTGATTCAATGATATCGACCTTACTAAGTAATGCATCAAATAAATCCTGGTATACATTCATTTTGCCGTCCCACCTCAAATTCTTTGAGTCAGCCACAGTCAGTTCAACTACTGCACCAAACCTCTTAAGCACTTCTTCTTCATACACTCCCCAAGGTACCTGAAAAACATTTCTCTTCCCAAAAGGCCTAGGCCAATCAAAAGCTTTGTCATATAAATGAAGTAAAGTAATTTTAACCTTCTGATTCTCCGCCACATTATCAATTTGAAATTTCGATTACAACGATACAACCAAACTTTAACATCGTCTCCACTAAACTTAGGAACTCCAGTTTAGTTAATCTACCATAACCATTTACTTCATTCGCTTGAGCATCACCTCTATGGCCACCATGGCCAGGTTTGCCTTTGTAATTCTCTGACCAGAAACGTTTACGTAAACATACTCCATCAATTCGTTATTGCAATTTTGCCATGGCTGCGGTCACAACCTCCTAAACAGTCGTCGTGACTGTACTCTTTACCGCCACCGTAACAATCTTTGTAATAATTTTTTTTTTGTGGCATATCTATTCTTGTAGCCACAATTGATGGTTATTTCTGATCGTAATTGTAACAGTACTATAACAGAATATTCGAAACGTAACTGAATTTGTTACAGTCGACTATCAGTTAGCGAACAGAGGATTTAACCACATCTGGTTGTTTGCGTAGTCCCATGGTAACCATTTCTTATTTTATCAAGAATTGATTTAATTCTTCACCTGAATTGTAACCAAATCACTGGAATCATAAAAGAATCGCCAGGATTGTAACAACTGTAACAAAATCGCAGTAATTGTTACAACTCGTCGGAAATCGATCGAAAAGGAAAACTGAGTTGCCATGAAAGTGGCCCTGATACCAGATGTATTGTTTAATGTTTTTCTCGAATTGAGTATCAATTGGGAGAATAACTAAAGCTAAACTGAATATTTATAGATTAAAGAAGAATTTCGGAGTTGAAAACTATATTCATACATGTGGAATCATAGAGTTTACAAGAGAATGTAATGTTTAAAAATCAAAAACCGAAAATGAACAAAGCATCAAAATGTATTTAAACTGAAAAAATGGCACCAAATTCAGTTAGAGTTTCTTGAAGAACGATCACGTGCACCTCACGTAACAGTTTAAAAATGGGCACGTGCACCTCACATGGCAGCTAACTATCACTCATAACAATTGGAATGAATATACATAACACATAGCATAAAGTGACACATGCAAGGATAAACTCACATTAAATCATATGTTGGAGTTTAAGTTAAGTTGTTGATAAATAATTAAACATGAACCACACTTTGGTTTGATTTCATTTATAAGGCTATGTGTAGTTGTGCGTAAGAGAGGGTGGGGGGTTGTTTGACACGTGGCATGTGGGGGTATTGTGGGGCTTTGTTGAAAAAGTGGTGTAATGGTGAGTGGGGGGTTGTTTGACACTTGGCATTCATTTTCTTTTCTTTTTTTATTTTTTTTAATCACTAAAAACTTATAAAAAAACTAAATAATATAAATAAAAAGATAATTTCATTAAAATAAACCCTAAAACATTACATAATTAAAAAAAAAAATGTCATACATAAATAATAAAAAAAAGTCATACAATTTCATACTAAATATTACATAAAAAACACTAAAAACCATACTTTCTTTTGATTTCTTCGTTGATTTGTTCGTTAATAGTTAGTTCCTCATCGGTCATCCCATCGGCACTTCGTCGCAATTGCTTCAAATCTTTCCTTTTGATTAGCGTTGCTTGGTCGTTGTATCTTTTTTCTTTAAGCTCACGACGCTTTTGAGCCTCATCCCCTAGCCTAGCTAGTTGAGCCGCAATTTGGCTCAACGCGTTGTCGATGGCGGCGGAGGAGGATGAGGAAACCCCTTTTCCTTTGGCGCTTCGCCTACCCTGGGGCCTTGCCGGCTCGACATACACGGTCTCGTCTTCTTCCGCCTCGTCGTTTAGGTTCAACGTGTGAGCATCGGACGATTGGCTTTCGGGGGCGGATGACGAATCAGTTTTAGACTGTTTTGACGGTCTCGTTGTACGAATTTCCAAAGAGGGTTGCTCGATCCATTTTTGATGGGTGTGAAGGTACTCCCATACCGCCTTGTGTTGGAATGATTGCGACTTAACCGCCTTGTATTCCTTGTCGGCGGCCTCGTAAGTCCACGTCAACAAACTTTCACCGCTTGGTACTGGCGTATTCCTTTTCCGGTTGTAGAAACCGTTAAAGAATTGACACGCCTTGTTGAGGTCGGTCCACTTCCCCCGAATCATGTCCGGCGTATGATAATCGTGTCCGACACCCATTGCGGTAAAAAATGCTTCTCGAATTCGAGCCCAAAATACATTTCCCCGTTGATAATCGTGTGCGCCCGCCTTGTTTTTTTAGACGGTCCGGCGGTGGTGGTTTGCTTACCCTTCGATCGGGTAACGCTTGGAGGACTATCCGGGACACTCTCGTTAGATTCAACATCTACCGGGTTTTGTTGCAAAGGGAATTGTTGTTGCAAAGGGAATTGCGGGCGAAATTGTGGAGACGTGTTGAATTGTGACGGGAATTGTGAAACGTTTTGTTAGGTATACGAGTTGAACCCGTAATTTAGGTTACCGAAACCGTAGTTTTGAAACCCGGTTTGCATATTTGGTGGCAAATGCGAGATGATATCTAGAAGTTTTTGGTTTGAATACCCACCCTCGTTAAACTCGTTAACACGACGAGGACGAACGTATTCGGGGTTTGTGTAATTTTGTGGGCGGGTTGGACGGTTGGGATTCATGGTGGTTTGATGGAAATGTATAAAGATGAGGAAATGTGTTTATAAAAATTGAGAGGAATGTATAAAGATGAGAGAATAATGAGTAAAAAGTGGTGTTTGATGGGAGTTTTATAGTGTAAAATTTATAAAAATTTGATGGTTTAAAAAATAAAAATGAAATGCCTGGCAATACTAGCGTTGGTAACGTTTGAATTTTGTGGAAAGGAGTGAAACAAGGGCGCTGTCAGCACCACCTGGTGGAGCAAAAATTGCCCAACAACGCCCCTGTGTTTTGGAGCATGGGGCGCTGTTGGGGCGCTGTTCTGGCAAAACCGAGCAACAACGCTCTAAGTACGATAGTCTAACTAAGTTGTAGAATGTCCATAAAGATGTTACAACCCGAACTTAACTAAAGAAAAAAAAAAAAAAAAAAAAAAAAAAAAAGAAAAGAAAAGAAAAAAAAACCCTTAAATCAATACATAAATCAATAAGTTGATGATCAATTTATATACCTTTACCTACTCGGATTGACCGATGTTAGGATTTTTTTATTGTAGATTATATATATGAAGGCATGAAGCTAGATTATTTATTATTATTATTTTTTTTCAATTTTACAATTTAGTTATAAAAGTATAAATAAAAAGCGCGTAAGGACATGCGTATTTTCAATTTTGTTTGCTCCAACAATTTTATAAACGGAAATTTAACAAATGTTGACCAAACAAATTTAATTTTGACTTTTTATTGGCTGACGAGATGGCTCAATTTTGTCTTGTGACAAAATCGAGCTATTCTATTGGTCCGATTTGATTGTGTTTTTCCATTATTTTATACAAGATGGGATAAAAAAGCATTACATTAGACACAAAACTATATTAACTTACACAAAGAAATATTACAAGAAATTTCACAGAATATACATGGAAATTTATGTTGTGATGACGACTAATCTCTTAGACTTAGACAACGACCTTTAGCAAAACAAAATGTCAAAAACAATATTGTATGACAGACACAGTTCAACTGTTGAATTATTCTTAATTTGTTTTACTTAGGTCAATCATCACAATCCAACATATCATCGCTTCACTGCATTGTGAGTATAGTACCCATGACGACAAGACGTGAGACAAGCCAATCCACTACAAGTTTCCATTATTCATCAACATTTTGAAGTAATTTTCAGCCGTTTTGTTGGTTATTTTTGTCATAAATTAACAATATATATTTATCGAGTCAGGATCAGATGAAAACTGATTTTCAAATATCCTCCGTCCCATATTAAATGTTCATATTTGACTTTTCAAGTATTTCTTTATCAACTTTCACCTTAAATATTTTTGCTTGTGTTATATAGTATTTGATAAAAATTATACGCAATTAAAATACATTTAAAACTCAATCCATTCATATATTTTGTATCAAGTATTATATTACATAAACAAAAATATTTAAGGTCAAAGTTGAGAAAGAAAAACTTTAAAAAGTCAAACTGGACATTTAATATGGGACAGAGGGAGTAATACATTAGGTTTACACATCAGCATGTAAAAAAAATTAAGAAAGGTGAGAAAATAGTTGTACATTTATAAAAATTCTTTGATACAACCTAATAAAAAATACTAGTAACAAAAAGACTAGTCGTGAGAAGAAAATTTTAAATATGAAGGGTGAGAAGAAAATTCTAAGTACACATCTATACTACATATAATGGAGGAAGCACTCTCTCTCTAAAATTTTAAGACTTACAAGAAATTAAGCATGGTTTACAACACTTTAATGCACACAATTTTCAAACTTACAACAAAATAAGCATAGTGTATAACAAAATAAGCATGGTGTAATTTTCAGACTTATTTTCAGACTTACAACATTAATGCTATTAAAGTGGTCAATGTTATTAATGACTATAATGACTACTACTTACAAGAAAAGAAACATAATGTACAACACTTTAATGCACATAATTTTCAGACGTACAAGACAAGAAGCATATTGTACAACAAAACACCACATTAATGCTATTTAATGTAGTTAATTAATTAACCGGTCAATAAATACAATTAATACAGTTATTAAAACACCCATTACATAAGAAATACAAATTATCAAGCATATTGTACAACCAAATTAAACACAATTCCTGCATTAAATTTCACTAATACAAATAATAAAGCACATTATACAAATATTCAAGCCCGAACGAGCAACGGGCCAAATGGGCTTGAGCCCGAACGGGCGCAGGCCAAACGGGCTCGAGCCCGAACAGGCACGGGCCAACGGGTTCGAGCCCGAACGGGCACGGGCTATACGAAATTCTTGATATCCGTAAATTTATTGTCAAAAAGAACATAATTAACTAAAATACATAATTCACCGAAAAATTATATCTCAAAGTACCCGCCGCCGCAACGTGCGGGTACCCTGCTAGTTTTAAATGATCTGAAAAAAATTAAGATGGGATGCATCTATTTTTTTAAGAAGTTAATTTGCACACTATTTTTTATTTGCACTCATTAAGTGAACACATTAATGTACAAGTATTTAAAGAATATATGATGCAACTCTCTAATGTAGTAATTGGAGTGTATCAATCAAAACTTAAAGTCGGCAAATAAATTTCAGAGGAAAATTCAAATGCATACTCTTATTTTAGTGCATACCAATAGACAAATCCTCACCATCCATCTAGTTTGATCTAATGGTGGGATTAACCTATGATTAAATAGGGAAACATAAGTCCATGTTTTTTCTCCCTTTTTCTTTGTCTTTTTATTTTTTTTATTATTCATTTTTTTTCTTTCTTTTTTTCCTTCTTTTTTTCTTTCTTTTTTTTTTGGGTTTTTTTTTTCACGCTTCATTGGTTTTTTTTTGTTTCTTCTTTTTCTTTTTTCTTTTTTGTTGTCTTTTTTTTCCACGTTTATTTTTTTCTTTTTTCTTTTATCCTTTCTCTTTTTTCTTTTTTTCTTTTTTTCTTTTTTTCTTCTAATTCACGTTTTTTTTCCTAATAAACATTTTTTTTTTCGCTTTCATTCATTTTCGTCTGTTTTCATACGTTTTCGTTCGTTTTCATACGTTTTTATTTGTTTTCGTACGTTTTCGCCCGCTTTCATATATTTTCGCCCGTTTTCTTACGTTTCGTCCGTTTTCATACGTTTTGTGCGTTTTCAAACGTTTTCGTCCGCTTTCTTACGTTTTTGCCCGTTAACATCTGTTTTGATACGTTTTCATATGTTTTCTTACATTTTCGTTCGTTTTCATACGTTTTCGTCGGTTTTCATACGTTTTCGTTCGTTTTAATACGTTTTCATCCGTTTTCTTTCATTTTCGTCCGTTTTTCATATGTCTTCGTCCGTTTTCAGACGTGTTTTTACAATTTCATACGTTTTCGTCCGTTTTCATACATATTCGTTCATTTTCTTATGTTTTCGTTCGTTTTCATACGTTTTCGTCCATTTTCATACGTTTCAGAATATCACAATTGATATTCTGTGATATTCAGAATATCACCCAAGTGATATTATGAATATCACAATGGATATTCAGAATATCACCCAAGTTTTCATACATACTCGCCCGTTTTCTTACGTTTTCTTATGTTTCTAAATATGACAAGTGATATTCAGAAAATCAATTTTCTGAATATCACTTGTGATTTTCTTATGTTTTCGTCCGTTTTCATACGTAATCATCCATTTTCTTACGTTTTCGTCCGTTTTCATACGTTTTCATCTGTTTTCTTTCGTTTTCGTCCTTTTTAAATATACATGCAATTATTTTTTTGTTTTTACATGTTCTTTGCTTTTAGAATACCAGGAGATACTATCACCAGTGATACCAGTGATACCTCATATGAATGTGATATCACCAGTGATACCAGTTATACCAGTGAGGTATCACCAGTGATACCTCATATGAATGTGATATCACCAGTGATACCTCATATGAATGTTTTCTATTTATGTCATATCTGATAAATGGTTGATGAAACAGCTTGCATATTTACAATATGGTAATGTGAAAAGTGAAAAGTGTCATACCTGTAGTATCACCAGTGATACTTGAAGTTGAACTGTATATGTGTATTATCACTAGTGATATTTGTATTATCACTTGTGAAATTTTGTATATTTTATAGGTTTTTTTGTTTACTTGTTAAGCTTTATTTTACTAGAACCCTGGTTTTAAAACGTATGAGGCTCTGCAAAAACCTACACTCTGTCTATGGATATATTCTTGTACGCACCAAGAATATCACGGAATATCACTTGTGATACTGCACATTTATCATCATGTTTATGAAAAGCTAAACATATCACTGGTGATACTGCCCATTTATCATCATGTTTATGAAAAGCTAAACATATCACTGGTGATACTGCACAATTATCATCATGTTTATGAAAAGCTAAACATATTTATCATCATGTTTATGAAAAGCTAAAAATATCACTGGTGATACTGCACAATTATCATCATGTTTATAAAAAAGCTAAACATATCACTGGTGATACTGCACAATTATCATCATGTTTATAAAAAAGCTAAACATATCACTGGTGATACTGCACAATTATCATCATGTTTAAGCTGTTAAAACTAAAAGCGAAACTAATAAGCGAAAACATGTATGAAAAGGACAAAAACGTTTGAAAAATGGACGAAAACGAAAGAAAACGGATGAAAACGGACGAAAACGTATGAAAACGAACGAAAACGTAAGAAAACGGACGAATATGTATGAAAACGGACGAAAACGTATGAAAGCGTAAAAACACGGACGAAAACGTAAAAAAATGGACGAAAACGTATGAAAATGGAAGAAAACGTATGAAAGTGTAAAAACATGTATGAATAGGACAAAAACGTTTGAAAAATGGATGAAAACAAAAGAAAACGGATGAAAACGGACGAAAACGTATGAAAACGAAAGAAAATGTAAGAATACAGATGAAAACATATGAAAACAGACGTTAACGGGCGAAAACGTAAGAAAGCAGACGAAAACGTATGAAACCGGACAAAAACGTATGAAAACGGACGAAAACGGGCGAAAATGGGCGAAAATATATGAAAACGGGCCAAAACGTACGAAAACAGACAAAAACGTATGAAAACGGACGAAAACGTATGAAAACAGACGAAAATGTATGAAAGCGAAAAAAAACGTGTATTAGGAAAAAAAACGTTCATTAGATAAAAAAAAAAAAAAAAAAAAAAAAAAAAAAAAAAAAAAAAAAAAAAAACGTGAATTTGAAAAAAAGGACACAAAAAAAGAAAAAAAAAAAAAAAAAAGTGAATAATAAAAAAGACAAAAAGACAAAGAAAAAGGAAAAAAAAAACATGGACTTAGGTTTCCATATTTAATTTTAGGTTAATCCCCACCATTAAATCAAACTAAATGAATGGTGAGGATTTGTCCTTTGGTATGCACCAAAATAGGAGTATGCAAAATAAAGTGACTCATCAATTTCATTGTTTTAGGTGCATTTTTTTTATTTTTTTATCATTTTTCTTATTTTAATTTTATTTTTTATTTGATATTTATTAAATATGGTAGGTTGGGGTTGACTTATGAAAGTAAGTCTACGTCAAAGGTTTAATTTAAATCATGAATTCTTAGATATTGCCACTTACCAACCTTCTTCCTTAAGCATTCGACGAAGCTTCCTAGCTGTGTTCACATATTCTACTTTATATCGACCAAGACTTCTTCATCTTTAGCCTTTAATCTTCCTCCTACTTTAATCACTCGAACCACAAACATAGTTAAGTTGCTTGATAAATACGTTTTGATATCGCTTTGTATATGACACATGTCCGGCAAAAGATTTGCCGAAGAATCCGACTCCAACCAATATTGGGAGAATGAAAGGCGACGGCGAGCTAGACCTTCTTTGGCTTCGTATGTTTATTTCTTCTAGTATTCCTATAATATACCATTATAATTGGTCGATATATATGTTGCTATGAAACAAAAAATCCATAGCTAATTCTTTTATAAGTCATTTTTGTGATGAAATTTGATCGCAATACTCTTGTTTGGTAAATCCGTTAAAATGGAAATATATATTGATTATATGTTCTGTTATTGGCTGATAGTGCAATCGGGGAAGTCGTGAAGATGAATTTCGTTCAGAATTTTTGCACAGCTTTAGAACCTATGCTTCGAAGAGTGGTATGACTTGTATACTACTCTTCTGAAATGACTAGTTTGTCTTATTCTATTTTGAGGTTAAAACTTCTTGTGTTCTATATGATTTCATAGGTGAATGAGGAGGTCGAGAATGGACTAAGAAGAAGAATACCATCATACTCTAGGTCGAGTTCTTGTCGTATAAAAGCAGTCGAACCTTCAACCATGCAACTCAAATTTAGAAAGAATCTAACACTCCCAATTTTCACTGGCACCAAAATATTAGATGAAGACGGAAACCCACTTGAATTATATGTTGTTGACTTAAGCAGCAATCAAGAATCCACCGTTTCTTGTGCTCTAAAATTACAGATTGTTGTCCTAGATGGGGATTTTCCTTCAGCTGACAGTAACATATGGACAAGTGACGAGTTTGAAAAGAATATAGTGAAGGAAAGAAGAGGAAAAAGGCCATTGCTTGCAGGCGATGTGAGTGTTACCATGAGGGATGGCGTTATTTTAGTTGACAATATTGAGTTAACTGATAATTCAAGCTGGATTCGAAGCAGAAAGTTTAGAATTGCGGCGCGAGTTGTTCATGGGGTGACTCCTGGGCTTGTAATACGCGAGGCTATGACTGAAGCCTTTGTAGTTAAAGACCATCGTGGTGAATGTATGTCATTTTTCATACTTAACTATTATTTGAATATACTAATAGGATGTAGTTACACATTAAAAAAAATAATTTGATGCTTCTTTCCTAACTTACAGGAGGCGTGTGTTTTTATATATTTGACTTAGTCTCGTCTAACAAGTAATGAATGTTTAGTAGTATCTTTTCAATATTGAGAACTTTGGTCAATGACACAATGTTTACCATTCCTTTGGATAGTGTACAAAAAGCATCACCCGCCAATGCTTGAAGATGATGTGTGGCGATTAGAGAAGATTGGAAAAGATGGAGCGTTCCATAAGAAGCTTGCTGCAAATAATATCAAAACTGTACAAGAATTCTTAAAGCTTTCAGTTGTGAATGAACCTAAGCTTAGAAAGGTTGGTGTACATTTATACTTAGCTTCAATCTTCGTATATATATATGATATTTCTTTGCCTGCTACATAGATTTGCATTCAATAATCAATGTTTCGTGGACAGATTTTAGGGCTTGGGATGTCTGATAAAATGTGGGAAGTAACAATTAATCATGCAAGGAGTTTTGTTGTTACAAGCAAGATCTATATATTACGCGGACCAAACAATACCATCTTCTTGAATCCTATATGTCAAGTAATCAAAGCGGTGATCAACGGAGAGATTTTAAGAGGCAAAGACTTATCACGCGTAAATAGGGTTCGTGTGGCTTTCTTTTGATCCTCGGTTTTTCTTTTTAATTATGGTAAATTAAAGCCTGATCTAAAAGTAAAAGTTTACTCCACACACAGTTAAGTGACTTTAATTGAGTATCAAATGTGTTTTAAATTATGCTGACATGTACACAAAAATAGTTATTGATTACCACCGGTGTTGAATTACACATTACTAGTATATTTTATTTGCAAGTTAAAAAATAATTTCAGTATCATGTCTGCAAACTGATGCATGTTAACAAGTTTCTGAATAATATTCATTGTACCTTTCTTAGATAGTCTAATTGATAACCATCAAGGCTATATTTGGGCAGTAATTTAGTTTCAATATAAAGATATGCAATATGAGAGCAAACGTTGGTTGATAAAGCACATTCGATTACAATCTTGTAGGATATTAGGAGCAACATGCAACATAGTTAGGGGTTTAAGTGTACTTTATAATTAGGTTAGGTGTTAGACTAGAACTAGGATTAGTTAAACTTCCCTTACAAGGAAAGGGAGGCCTATGGCCGGGTGTTCTTGTAAGGAACAGTTTAGAAGAGGTCTCTACCCCTGATCTCTATAAATAGAAGTGATGGGGGATGCTATTTTGTGACGCTCTTCTTTCTAGATGTAAGCCTTTATTTGTTATTAATAAAAGAATTAATGATAATATCGTGTGCATATTGTTCGCAGTTAGACATCCTTGTAATCTTTTATGGCAGCCAATAAAGTGTAATTTAATTACATAAATTTCATTTATACTACAACAGTTGTTATATCGTTTTAACATTTTTAGTTCGAAGACGAATGAAACTAACGATTCTCCTTGCAGGTTTATATTCAAAAGTTTGTTGAAGAGGCTTATCAAAATTGGAACTCCTTAGAAGTAGTTGATGGTCCTCTATGTGACACCCCGCTTCTAACACAAGGTACAAAACCTAGCTATTTTAAACTAAACATTTAGAAACAATATGCTAACACGATACACATGTTTTTATTAACGTAAATTGGGGGAATAATAGGTGATCGAGTGGATCAATACGCTAGTAACTACCCCATAACAACAGCAATCTATGAAGAACATGTTATCCCCGAAAGACAAACCACAGAGTTAGCATACACTTCAGATCGAGACCATGGCGGTGTTGTGAGTTCGAGTTATTTTTATGGCTCAGTTGAAGCCTACAACTTCTCGGACTCTTCATCAAAAGGTGAACTTGCAGCAACACACAATTTCATAAACTGATTAATGCTGATGTCTTACATATAAATAGCATGGAAGTATGTACATAGCCACTTCATTTCAAGCTAAAGCATATACTACCACCATTGGAAAATTTCAGTTTTTGTTGTCACAATGAGATACGAAATCTCGTCTCAATATGTTTTCACCATGAGAACCGAAATCTCGTCTCAACTAGTTGTAAATGTATGTAAATTCCTTTTAATAAGTTGTTTATCTATATAAAAACACGCTATAGAAAAGTGTCACTCGTGGATTCTTAATTAGGCTCAAGAAAGCGATTCCCAATTGGTTAGATTGAATTACTTGGTTAAATTGGATCGTTAATTCATCCCAATTGGCTTGTAATATTGACCAATTTATTTGTATCTCCTTTTGTTTTCTCTAAAATATGTTGCTAAGTTGAGGTTTTGATATATTTTGGTTTGTTCAAGAAAGGCTTGCCTATGAGGCAACGACGTTAATAGTTATGCAACATTTGTTTCCATTTAGTTGGTTACAATTATTAACATATACTACGTACTAACCTTAGGCCCGCCCCGATGGGGCGCTAGCATTAAGTTTTATTATTAAAAATATAAATGTGTTACATGTATTCTATAAAAATATAGATATATAAAACGCAAATGCGTAATCTTGAATGGCAAAAAATTTGTCATACAATGGAGATTTGTCAAAAAAAAAAATAAATAAAAAAAAAAAAAATGAAGGTAAATAACATTGAATGTCTTATTTATAAAGAATAAAACATCTACAATCAAAAAGTTAAATAAAATTAAAGCCTGTGAATGACTTCTTTATACACAACGTTTGTTGTGTAATTGCAATAGTTGCCGTCTTTATCACAACATAACACTTTTAGACCTTTCTTGCTTTTGACTCTTGATACAACTACATATAGTTGTCCATGGGAAAAGACAGAACGTTCCAGGTAAAGACCGACCTTGGATAATGTTTGCCCTTGATTTTTGTTAATTGTCATGGCAAAACAAATAGATATCGGGAATTGTCTTCTGTTAAGCTGAAAAGACATCTTCTTATCGGACGGGCTAATGTTCATGTGAGGAATAGCGACAATTGTCCCTAATTGACCACCAACTATGATCTTTGCCTCAATATTATTGATCCCCATCCTAACAATTTGTAACCTTGTACCATTACATAGACCACCTCTTTACACACTTGCCACTGAGGATAACACAAACTGTCAAGCTTATAAACAACCTTTACACACTTTGAGCTACTCTACCCACTTTGAAATTCTTGAACCAGGAACTTTCGAGCTGCAAAATTAATATGAGCAAAAATTAGCTAAATAACAGAGCATCATGGGTAAGCAGCGCAACCAATAGCACTTTTAGTTATAGCCACAACCAAATGAAAAATCGTAAGGCCATTTTAATTCACAATATGCTATCATAAAGTGCAGCAAGTTGGCTCGTAATTGACCAATCCAATAGGAGGATTAGAGAACCAACAAAATAGCATCTCACCACCTCATTATCTCAGATAAGGGACATGCCACTTATGTACGGTAGAAAAATGATCACAATAGAAAGCGTTAATGTAGCTTATGCAAAAGAAATTTAAAGTCGCCCCAAATTCACTTATTTCAACTCATTATAAATTTTTCAAACAACCTGTACCCAACCGACCCAATTCCTAACCTCACATACTAATTACAATGAATCAGTAAGAAGATATAAAGATGTATGTATGTATGTATCTATATAAACTCACAACCTGTATATCTTAAGCATATGTTCAAGAATACATTGAGATATGTAAGGCAGACTCGATGGGCTAGTTAGCTCAAAGGATTCTTTTTTAAGATAATAAATGATTTAAAAAACTTGATAGAACTATAACTTTTGAAAAACTTTTTGTTGATACATATCCTTAACATACTCCAAAAATTCATTAAAGATAATAGAGGGTGGAAAATAATTGTTGTCTAACAAAAAAAAAAAAAAAAAAAAAAAAAAAAAAAAAAAAAAAAAAAAAAAAAAAAAAGTTCGCAGATTGCCATTGCGAAGAAATAATTAAGAAAAAAGTTACAATGTGTCCAATGTATAAAACACTTAAAACCGATGATGAAGGACTTCTTTGCCGAATCTAAGTATTTAAATCTACTGCTCAATTCGATCCAAAATTTTATCCCAAAACTTGTTTAAAGATCACTATAGGACACATCTATTTTTTTTTTGTTAGAGTCATTTTAGAGCTCCCTCCATTCCTGCAAAATAACAAAAGGTAATTCTTTGGACAACATAAAAGAAACTAAAAAATGCAACTTAAGAAACCTTTTTAACAAAGAAAGATCATCGTGGTCACCTCTCCGGCCCCAGGAAATAAGAATTTATGATCTGAGAGGGTCTCACCAAGTAACTTGAGAGCCGAAAGCAAACCTCCAAGAACAACAGATGACCATGTTTCC
Organism: Artemisia tridentata subsp. tridentata; assembly: GCA_021014915.2. Lineage (NCBI taxonomy): Eukaryota > Viridiplantae > Streptophyta > Magnoliopsida > Asterales > Asteraceae > Artemisia > Artemisia tridentata. The sequence continues at coordinate 186,528,488 of CP139509.1, read as the reverse complement.
ATAGATTGGTTTAACCGCAATCATAATCTACATATAGTTTTGTAAACAATTATGGATAAAAAATGCCAAAATATTATATAAACTTTTGTATCTAATTGGTTAATTATGGTTAATTATGTTGGTGAATGGTGATAGGTTCTTACCTGGATAGGCATATCTAATTGACTGTTGTTCAAGCAGTAGTTATAGAAAAGCTAATTTCTCTGATTGTGCTAACTTCATTATGGCTATATAATCAAATCGTTTTCATAATAAATTCGAGCTGGTCAAGACACATGTGAGATCCTGTAAAAATCCCTCGTAGTAAATCTCACTGATTAATGATAATCTCAACTTACTGTTTAATAAAACCCATTTTTATGGAAAAATTTAAACTTTTCTCGTATTGCTATCGTTGTCACGTTAAGTTTCGTGATATATATATATATATATATATATATATATATATATATATATATATATATATATATATATATATATATATATATATATATATATATATAATAGCAACCTCTACTCGAACCACAAACAAATCACGGGATTTCCATTCTCATTAAAAACTCGATACTTCACAAATAATACTAGTTGGTAATGACAAATCTCTACACAAAGATATATGCATTTTTCTAATTATCCTTAATTATTTCAATTAGTTAACACTAATTATTACTAAACTTTCCACTAATTCTCTTTTGCAAAACCAAATGGGCTGTGCTACTTCTCAACCCACACCACATCGCTCGATCCAGCTCAACTCTTGTTTTGTTATCTCATGCAAAAGTCCGACCAGTCACACCTTCTCAAAACAAATCGATATCTTTCAAATTTTAAACGTAAACCTCGAATATTTTTACACAATCTCATACACGACCCACAAGTCTATTCGTACGCCAAATTTTAGAAACTCAAGTCAAGTATTGATATGGTTTCGAACACCAAAGTGTTGGTCTCATTTCAATAAAACCCGCATAGGTAAAAACCTCAAAACTCGACTAATTCGAACCCGACTTTTTCCTAGGCCTTCCCAATGATAATATTAGCACAACATGATGTTAAGGAGACATTGAAGTCGAAGGTTTATGAAGTCACACGCTAAGTCTATCTAACACCCATTTCAATATCAATCGAATATGGAGGAAGTCCAACAACATAAGACAAGCCCTATAAATCTTTCCATACCTCCTGATGATTGCTAAGTCAGCCAAGGCAGCAGTAACGTGTATAACTTGCATACTCAACCGAAAATATCTACCGAATATGTATACAAACCAACGACTAGAGACAAAGTTCTACCAATCCTCTAATGATATTTCTGTCAAAAAGGAAACGTATAAAACAAGGGTAGAACAGCAGAGAATCATAATGCCTTGTTAACTCTTCCTTTTGGACTCAAATAAAAATAACGTGTGCATATATGTGTTACATATATACTCCATTGACTAAAGACAAAAATTACCAAACTCTCAATGATTTTGAAGTCAGACGCATGCTAGTAACACTACTCATCCAACAGTAACACTCTATAATTTAGTGTGAGAGTCAATACGATAACGTGTGAAATACCTCTATATATTTCACCTTCTTCTAACAGCCACCTTGCTCACTTCTCATGTATCTCACTCTCACTAAACACTTTAAAAACCCAGCATCGTTTATCTCTCTGTTGGAAATATAAATCGAGTAGAGGATGTAACATGCAAAACGTATTTAAACCCAACAAGCCTACTGCCTCGATCGAATATTTCTATCCGCGTTCCCTTCGGCCTTCACAGACTCATCACCACCTTAAGAATTGTAGTAAGTACCTATTCTTCCGCATACTTTCATTTCCCACGTTCACATGTCACGCATGCATATACCATTTCTACCTTCGAACATATCATTTATTTTGCAAAAGTCGTATACGTTCTTTTATTTGAGTAGATTGCATGAAACCCAGTTGTTTATAACTCTCAATGTGGACAAGTTAAAACCCATTCTCATACACGTTAGACTACATGCATGCACCCTATTATATTTTATACTCGAACGCATACTTTATTTTTAGTTCAAGGGTAAACGCCATAGAATAACAACTTACTTTCTCTAATTTGCCGAGTTGAAACACATACTTTTTTTTGTACCATACTTACCAACGTACTTTTAAATTTTGTTCCGACTTCACCCACATACTTTTTTTTGTACCATACTTACCAACGTACTTTTAAATTTTGTTCCGACCTCACCAATATGCTTGTTGAAGAAGACAGGGGTATTATAGTCATTTCAGTGATTACTTTAATATAAAATGGTTATATTGGTGAAGTCGGAACAAAATTTAAAAGTACGTTGGTAAGTATGGTACAAAAAAAAGTATGTGTTTCAACTCGGCAAATTAGAGAAAGTAAGTTGTTATTCTATGGCGTTTACCCTTAGTTCAATTATGCGCATTTGTTCAAGTGACCCACCCACATTGCAACGAATTTCCATCATGGAAGAGCTAGGATTTTTCACTCACGCTCCACTCTCACGCTTAAGCATCACACTTCATGCATGGCTCGAACACATAAAGACTTTAAATCACACGCCAAGACTTAACTGGAAAACACTAAACCATTTTCTAAATAACTTGTACATTCGAACCAACCCAAGTAGGCTAGAAATCAAGTCTATAGCGCGCGATCTAATCGAACGAACACATTCTATTTTTACAAGACCTATTTCACAACGTAACTAGCTACATCTTTCGTTTAAACATCATGCTAAAATACTCATGTTTCGATCTCTTAAAGCTGCCCAAGTAAAACCTATAAACCATGTATTTGGCAAATAACTAAAAATGATTTGTGGGCTAAATTTTGTAACTCGTTAAGGGCCCAATAGTGTAAAATTAAGCTACTAGCCGAATAAGCTGATGAAATAAGCTTCTTTTATCTTAAATATAACTTTTAAAAAGTCGCCCACTTTTTCTTTACTATTTCGACATTTTTGAACTAAAAATGTAACGCATTTTAACTGGAAGGACTAAAACTGCCAAATGGTGAAACTTGGGGACTGAAGCTGTGAAAACAGTTTATAAAAGACCTAAATTGATCTTTGAATTAACTTCAAGCCTTACATAAACACTTGGACTATTTTTGGACTATTATTGGATTTTATATTTAACGAAGGACTAACGACGTAACGCAAACTCAGTTAGAGTAAAAGTACAAGGACCAACTATTTTCACTTGACATTCTTACTTCATTTTCCATTTTTCATCATTCCATCACTTCATATGCATTTTATACATTTTAGTTATGTATAATTAATCTTCGTTAATTACTAAACGATTTCACTCGCATATCATTTCATCATATTTTGAGGAAATAATACCTCGAGTCAAGTGACATAAGAATCAAGATAATATCAATGTATGATATTATATTTTCTTAACTTGAGGCATTTTAAGCATATCACACTCACATCATCAAATCGTTGTACGATTTCTCACTGTCACACTCATCGTTAGTTATAAGTCGAATACTTAGATATTCCTCATATTCAGGTCTCGTATTGAAGACGTTTCCGTGATCGTTTCCATAAGTCTTACTTGAACTTATAATCCTATCTGGTCAGATGCACTCCAGGTGAGTCGTGGCCCCTACTTTTAATATTTGTTTTAATAACTCTTTTGGGGGAGATACATGCTTCAACTGTTTTAAGTATTTTTATACTTTGAAAACACTCATGATTTATTCAAAATCATCAACTATGTTTTACTTATTTTGAACCACCCTTTGACGGGGATATATACTCGTTATATTTGCAAACTGCTTGCTTAAATGCTATATTTGAAAGATAACATTTTCAAACTACTTGTTGTAACAAGATACTGAGACTCATTTTATGCATTCATATAACAGCTGAATGTACTGTTAACTTAACTATGATGTTTATACATCCCAACTGGAAATAATTGCCAAAACTAAAGTACGCATATTCTATGAAACCTGAACCCTATATTGCCTAAGTTTAACTATATTGCCATAAAGTCCCTCGATCATGAGCCATTAATCACTGCGGTGAGCGCGAATATAGTGGACAGCTTCGAAACCTGTAAAGGCTGACGACCTATCCCACTAAATACTGGATGGAATGCCGGATGGCTAGTCGTATTTAGTCGCGATACACTATATTTGACACAAATAGGATGAGGCAATCACCTATTATTTAGGGCAAAACCATCAGTAACCCTGATGTGACTTTCACCATTGTACGGTACATTTGTTAACGTTTTGCGCGTCATGAGGCTTAGAGCAATATAACCTTTTGAATATATATGTCTTCTTATATATATTCGGATACAGCTGTATTTAGTAACGACCACTCCACTCTGATAGACATCAGACTTTAAACTATTGTTTTCACTATGTGATTGAAATATGTATCATGTACTTGGAACTTAACTGCTATCATATGTGACTTAGTTGTGTCTTATGATAAAGACAACTCAATGCTTGGCATATCTCTACTTTTAAAAGTTGAACTATTATTTCATTCCAAGTATTTAACAACGTAACTCATTTTCATTTAAACTTGAAACTTATGATCATCTGAGATCATAAATGATTTATTCGTGGATTTTTACTCAATTACAAATTTGCTAGTTACTTCAAGAAGTACTAGTAATTATTTCAACTATCAACTCTTGAATTCATCAAAAGAAAGTTATTTTCTATCAAACTCCACGAACTCACCAACCATTGTGTTGACATTTTAAGCATGTTTATCTCAGGTAATCAACGGAGCAGGACAAGACACGGAGCGGGCATTTAATACTCTGATAACTTAAATGGTGTGAAAATCAAATATGTCATTCTTTCCAAATTACTATATTTTTGCGGGGTTTTCAAATCAAATATTTCAACCTTTGTACCAAAACTATTATTTTGAATGACATATAAATTTCAAAACGCTTTTTCAAGCCGTATTCTAAAATTTTGACTTCGATCCTCAGTGTAACACCTAATTATTTTCCGCTGCCACAAAACCAAATTAGGGGGTGTTACAGATTGGCATCAGAGCCACAGGTTATAGAGAATCAAATGTTTTCAAACATTGAACTATAACCACACTTTCAAAATAAATGATTTTACACCATACCATTTTACGCCCTCCGTGTCTGCAGACTGTCGTGCTCAATATATTACCTACTAAGATTATTTTGTACTAATCTTACATGCTTAATGTTTACTCTTCACACATTACACTCCTTATTATTTCACACTCAATGTTACACCCTAAACGTATGAATATTCATAATTACTGTTGCTACAGTACCATGTCTTCCAAACTAGTCGATATCACCAAGACTACCTCTCCTACTACACATGCGTCACCTACCTACCAAATTGCACCGGATACTGAAGATCCTTATGTAAAAATGTCACAACCTCAGCCTGACATAGAACTCACTCCGAAATCACCTCTGTCATCACCTACCTACTCACCTCCACGTCAGAAACTTAGGAGAGCAACCGAATCCTATTCAGATGAAGATTTGATTGGTGGTCAACCAACATTTGAATCTGGACAGAGTTCACACCAAGAAATGACTTGGAAGAAGATCGAGCTAAATTCTCCTTTGCCTAATATCTCAGATTTCTCCATGCCAGATATCCCAAACAATGTATCCTCACCCAATTCTCCTAGCTACAATGTAGACACCTGCGAATCCATATGGACTTGCCTTCACCAACACACCAGCATACTAGACACTCACTCTGAACAGCTAAAAGAGTTACAACCATTACGATTCGAATGGTATGATCGTAACATTGATACCCTGTTTAAGAGGACAGATGCTGAAAGACGAGAAGTGTTTGATCTAGGAGTAAATGTTGGTAACATGAAGGACAATTACGAACAAGAACTTAGAAACTTGGATGCCAGAACCCGCTGTTTGGGAAGAGGCCACACCCAAACACACATTAGGATCGAGGACATTGAAAGAGCATTATGGTTAGCTAGAGACACAGCAAGAATCCAAAGCCAAAAGATTGCGGCCTTGGAAAACATGTTAGCTAATCAGATGCATGTGTGCCAAGAACGTTTCTCAGCCATGGAAGCTGCACAACTGGATCTTGAGGCAGAAGTTAGACGTCTACGTCAGAGACGTAACTGATCTTAAGTATAGTTGTTGTGCTCAATAAACCAAATAGTTTTGGTTAGTATTCCATGTATTTCTCAATAATTCTGTAACTCTCAGAATTTGTAATCAACTTTTAAGCTATGACAGTCTCTTTCCATCATATCTTTCTGTTCCTTCCACCAAACCCTATTATGGTGCTATAAATGCAAAGAGCCATGCAAAACCTCACCATTTGTTACTCTCGTAGGTAAACAAATGACTCCACAAGAATCAATGAGACATTAATAAAAGACCTTGTGTTGGTTGTTTTGATCAAACAAGTTATTAGAGTTATGTCCATATTGATGATTGTAACAGTGATTGTATATCAAATGTACCACAACTAAACAATAAACCCTAGAAGCCCAAGAACAAATCTTCAAAAGAGAACTTGATGAACTTCAGCTTTTGATGAATTCGTTTGTTCCTTAGCAATCCCATGTCAAGAGATAATTAATTTACGATGTTACCCAGACACATCGTATCTCTATGATCCTCAGTTAGTTTTGATTTTGTATTAAGATCACATTGTTAGCAATAATATGCAAATACTTCACTATTTGAAATTATTCTAATGATAAAGTGAATACTAAATCAGTGTTTCTTGTTGTAGTCATTGAAGATGGCCAACATGAGCAACACCCATACCCCTTCAGCACTTACAACAACCATGACTCCTAAAACTATCGAGGAATTTGAAAACAATATCGTTACAGTAGTACATGAAGTGACCACAACAATTCACCCAAATAACAATAACATGACAAGACAAGAAAGAAAGAAGGCTATACCTTGTAAGCATAACCATGAACGTTTCATGGGGTGTAAGCCAAATTACCTAAAGGATTCAAGAAGAAGGACTAAACCTATACGCACATGTGCCCAAAGAATTAAGCAAGATATTGCACTTAGGAAAAATAACCAAAAGCGAAAACATGAGGAGGAAAGATCCTTTATCCTCAACGAATGTGAGTTCCACAATGATGTTTGCATCCGCAATCATCTACAAGACCGCATTGACTATCTTCGCCAACAAAGACCCAAACCAGAAGTTGGAAGAAACTTCATCACTAACCCTAATAATGAAAACAAATACTATGGAAAGCAACCTCTGTGCCAAAGATGTAAGTTGCATCACACCGGACATTGCATTGATAAATGCGGAAGGTGCCGGAAAACAGGCCACAAGACAAGAGATTGCAAAGCCATGAAAAGAAATGAGCAACCCTCATCCATAAAACGCCATGAATGTGGTGAAATGAACCATTACAAGAGTTATTGCCCGAACTACAAAGCCCATTAGGAGTCCAAGAATTGTACAAGGGAATAAGAACTCGTCAAAGAACCTCAACCATGTCGAAGAATGACCTCCATGTTAAGCAGATGAATGGATTCCTGCTGTAAAATAAATAAAATCTAGTTTAGAATTATCTAAGTTATATTTCCGTTTGTAATTACCTTAGGTACGATGGATGTAACCTAAGTGTAACAGTTATCCTTCTACCGTATAAGAACTCTACCTTGTAATATTTCCATGATAATTATAATCTATGTCTATACAAATTTCTATTCCACCTCTTTATTCATAAATCGTTATGTAACAACACACTGATATTACCCTAAGGATTTAATTAACTCCATTTTGACCAAACCATAGGTTGATACCACATTTTAAGAACTCCTCACCTAAAACCTAGGGTTGTACCAAGAATATCCAAAATATTACTTTAGAAATTTCTAAATTATCCTCGGTATATGAACAACAACTTTCCAAAATTCTTTTAAAAATAATCAAAGGGTATCTGATTTTGTGACGAAACTATGATAATTAAATCATATAAAATTCCTTGAAGAGAACAAGAATATCATAATGACTGAACCAAGCATTACATCATTTGGTCCTCAATTATACATAGCCTAGCTACCTACGTATAATTTAGGAAGAATCATGTTATAAATGGAACAGCTATCTTTTCAAAGTTTTTAATAACAATTTTCATTCCAAAGACAAAATTTCGAGACAAATAAATTGTTCATAAACCTCATTTTAACCGAACAGATCTACACTTATTACCCATTACCTTATTATAAGAAGTCGAGGAAAGTACGAAATTAGAAACTATAAGAATTCACAACGATATAAGGCAAACGCAAATAACATAAATTTTATTAGAACCCATGGAAGTTAATACATAGCGAGATGATTAACATCGGAAGTGCTAATAGTACAATGAACACAATAAAAGGCATAGAGTCTTCAATAGGTTGGCCCGCCATAGCAACAAAAACCACCACCAACCCAGCAATAGCAAGCGCCACCATAGGATGAAGTACCCTGATTATTCTGGAAGACAGATAAAAGCGAACCATTACCCCCAAAATTTATCCGCAAAAATGGCTAGGATTGTGAGGGGTACGATAACCAACAAGTATCCGATCAAATAGCCGGAATCTTCGCCAGGAAGAAGAGCCAAACAAACGGCGGCGAAGATGATGAACATGGTTGCGAAAACTATAGCGATCGGCGGCATGTTTTTTTTTTTTGTTGGGAAAAGTGAAATGAAAGAGATGGAGTGAAAAGGTGAAGTGGGGAAAAAAAAGGGAAAAGTAAATAGGGTATTAATAGGAGAAAAGTATCCGTTATTTTACTATTCACGATCATTAAGTTTCAAAATCACTACCATTAAAAATCCACTAGTCTCGAATCGCTAGAACACTGATCATTAAGTGTTAGATACTTACTACTCTCGACCGTTACTATCACTATTCATAGCCTATGAATGCATTAGTTGGCTAAACATTCAAATTTAAATTCGTCCGATACGAATAAATCAAATTGAATCTCGCTTCCTCGATATTCAAATGAAAATCTCTCAACAACATTCTCCATAAACTCTCATCTCAGAATACTACATTTTCAACACCTACAACGGACTGAACTTCGGGACGAAGTTCAAAATTTGGGGTGGATACTGTGAGATCCTGTAAAAATCCCTCGTAGTAAATCTCACTGATTAATGATAATCTCAACTTACTGTCTAACAAAACCCATTTTTATGGGAAAATTTAAACTTTTCTCGTATTGCTATCGTTGTCACGTTAAGTTCGTGATATATATATATATATATATATATAATAGCAACCTCTACTCGAACCACAAACAAATCACGGGATTCCATTCTCATTTAAAATCGATACTTCACAAATAATACTAGTTGGTAATGACAAATCTCTACCCAAAGATATATGCATTTTTCTAATTATCCTTAATTATTTCAATTAGTTAACACTAATTATTACTAAACTTTCCACTAATTCTATTTTGCAAAACCAAATGGGCTGTGCTACTTCTCAACCCACACCACATCACTCGATCCAGCCCAACTCTTGTTTTGTTATCTCATGCAAAAGTCCGACCAGTCACACCTTCTCAAAACAAATCGATATCTTTCAAATTTTAAACGTAAACCTCGAATATTTTTACACAATCTCATACACGACCCACTAGTCTATTCGTACGCCAAATTTTAGAAACTCAAGTCAAGTATTGATATGGTTTCGAACACCAAATTGTTGGTCTCATTTCAATAAAACCGCATAGGTAAAAACCTCAAAACTCGACTAATTCGAACCCGACTTTTCCTAGGCCTTCCCAATGATAATATTAGCACAACATGATGTTAAGGAGACATTGAAGTCGAAGGTTTATGAAGTCACACGCTAATTCTATCTAACACCCATTTCAATATCAATCGAATATGGAGGAAGTCCAACAACATAAGACAAGCCCTATAAATCTTTCCATACCTCCTGATGATTGCTAAGTCAGCCAAGGCAGCAGTAACGTGTATAACTTGCATACTCAACCGAAAATATCTACCGAATATGTATACAAACCAACGACTAGAGACAAAGTTCTACCAATCCTCTAATGATATTTCTGTCAAAAAGGAAACGTATAAAACAAGGGTAGAACAGCAGAGAATCATAATGCCTTGTTAACTCTTCCTTTTGGACTCAAATAAAAATAACGTGTGCATATATGTGTTACATATATACTCCATCGACTAAAGACAAAAATTACCAAACTCTCAATGATTTTGAAGTCAGACGCATGCTAGTAACACTACTCATCCAACAGTAACACTCTATAATTTAGTGTGAGAGTCAATACGATAACGTGTGAAATACCTCTATATATTTCACCTTCTTCTAACAGCCACCTTGCTCACTTCTCATGTATCTCACTCTCACTAAACACTTTAAAAACCCAGCATCGTTTATCTCTCTGTTGGAAATATAAATCGAGTAGAGGATGTAACATGCAAAACGTATTTAAACCCAACAAGCCTACTGCCTCGATCGAATATTTCTATCCGCGTTCCCTTCGGCCTTCACAGACTCATCACCACCTTAAGAATTGTAGTAAGTACCTATTCTTCCGCATACTTTCATTTTCCACGTTCACATGTCACGCATGCATATACCATTTCTACCTTCGAACATATCATTTATTTTGCAAAAGTCGTATACGTTCTTTTATTTGAGTAGATTGCATGAAACCCAGTTGTTTATAACTCTCAATGTGGACAAGTTAAAACCCATTCTAATACACGTTAGACTACATGCATGCACCCTATTATATTTTATACTCGAACGCATACTTTATTTTTAGTTCAATTATGCGCATTTGTTCAAGTGACCCACCCACATTGCAAAGAATTTCCATCATGGAAGAGCTAGGATTTTTCACTCACGCTCCACTCTCACGCTTAAGCATCACACTTCATGCATGGCTTGAACACATAAAGACTTTAAATCACACGCCAAGACTTAACTGGAAAACACTAAACCATTTTCTAAATAACTTGTACATTCGAACCAACCCAAGTAGGCTAGAAATCAAGTCTATAGCGCGCGATCTAATCGAACGAACACATTCTATTTTTACAAGACCTATTTCACAACGTAACTAGCTACATCTTTCGTTTAAACATCATGCTAAAATACTCATGTTTCGATCTCTTAAAGCTGCCCAAGTAAAACCTATAAACCATGTATTTGGCAAATAACTAAAAATGATTTGTGGGCTAAATTTTGTAACTCGTTAAGGGCCCAATAGTGTAAAATTAAGCTACTAGCCGAATAAGCTGATGAAATAAGCTTCTTTTATCTTAAATATAACTTATAAAAAGTCGCCCACTTTTTCTTTACTATTTCGACATTTTTGGACTAAAAATGTAACGCATTTTAACTGGAAGGACTAAAACTGCCAAACGGTGAAACTTGGGGAATGAAGCTGTGAAAACAGTTTATAAAAGACCTAAATTGATCTTTGAATTAACTTCAAGCCTTACATAGACACTTGGACTATTTTTGGACTATTATTGGATTTTATATTTAACGAAGGACTAACGACGTAACGCAAACTCAGTTAGAGTAAAAGTACAAGGACCAACTATTTTCACTTGACATTCTTACTTCATTTTCCATTTTTCATCATTCCATCACTTCATATGCATTTTATACATTTTAGTTATGTATAATTAATCTTCGTTAATTACCAAACGATTTCACTCGCATATCATTTCATCATATTTTGAGGAAATAATACCTCGAGTCAAGTGACATAAGAATCAAGATAATATCAATGTATGATATTATATTTTCTTAACTTGAGGCATATTAAGCATATCACACTCACATCATCAAATCGTTGTACGATTTCTCACTGTCACACTCATCGTTAGTTATAAGTTGAATACTTAGATATTCCTCATATTCAGGTCTCGTATTGAAGACGTTTCCGTGATCGTTTCCATAAGTCTTACTTGAACTTATAATCCTATCTGGTCAGATGCACTCCAGGTGAGTCGTGGCCCCTACTTTTAATATTTGTTTTAATAACTCTTTTGGGGGAGATACATGCTTCAACTGTTTTAAGTATTTTTATACTTTGAAAATACTCATGATTTATTCAAAATCATCAACTATGTTTTACTTATTTTGAACCACCCTTTGACGGGGATATATACTCGTTATATTTGCAAACTGCTTGCTTAAATGCTATATTTGAAAGATAACATTTTCAAACTACTTGTTGTAACAAGATACTGAGACTCATTTTATGCATTCATATAACAGCTGAATGTACTGTTAACTTAACTATGATGTTTATACATCCCAACTGGAAATAATTGCCAAAACTAAAGTACGCATATTCTATGAAACCTGAACCCTATATTGCCTAAGTTTAACTATATTGCCATAAAGTCCCTCGATCATGAGCCATTAATCACTGCGGTGAGTGCGAATATAGTGGACAACTTCGAAACCTGTAAAGGCTGACGACCTATCCCACTAAATACTGGATGGAATGCCGGATGGCTAGTCGTATTTAGTCGCGATACACTATATTTGACACAAATAGGATGAGGCAATCACCTATTATTTAGGGCAAAACCATCAGTAACCCTGATGTGACTTTCACCGTTGTACGGTACTTTTGTTAACGTTTTGCGCGTCATGAGGCTTAGAGCAATATAACCTTTTGAATATATATGTCTTCTTATATATATTCGGATACAGCTGTATTTAGTAACGACCACTCCACTCTGATAGACATCAGACTTTAAACTATTGTTTTCACTATGTGATTGAAATATGTATCATGTACTTGGAACTTAACTGCTATCATATGTGACTTAGTTGTGTCTTATGATAAAGACAACTCAATGCTTGGCATATCTCTACTTTTAAAAGTTGAACTATTATTTCATTCCAAGTATTTAACAACGTAACTCATTTTCATTTTCACTTGAAACTTATGATCATTTGAGTTCATAAATGATTTATTCGTAGATTTTTACTCAGTTACAAATTTGCTAGTTACTTCAAGAAGTACTAGTAATTATTTCAACTATCAACTCTTGAATTCATCAAAAGAAAGTTATTTTCTATCAAACTCCACGAACTCACCAACCATTGTGTTGACATTTTAAGCATGTTTATCTCAGGTAATCAACGGAGCAGGACAAGACACGGAGCGGGCATTTAATACTCTGATAACTTAAATGGTGTGAAAATCAAATATGTCATTCTTTCCAAATTACTATATTTTTGCGGGGTTTTCAAATCAAATATTTCAACCTTTGTACCAAAACTATTATTTTGAATGACATATAAATTTCAAAACGCTTTTTCAAGCCGTATTCTAAAATTTTGACTTCGATCCTCAGTGTAACACCTAATTATTTTCCGCTGCCACAAAACCAAATTAGGGGGTGTTACAACCCAGATGTTAATTGCATCAACTAAGCAAATATTATAAAATTAATTAACACATTTTCATAAAAAATTATACACCCTTCTTCCTAAAAGACTGGACACATAGTTTAATGCAAGTGTTTGAGTCTTGGTCAAATATGTAAAACACTTTGGTTAAATAATAAGTAAAGGTGATACATGTTATTCTAGTGTATGAATAGAAAAAGCTCAACTGAAAAAAGATAGCAAACATAGTATATGGAATTTATTATTAAGCCTGATACTTCAAATCATCTTTGAGTTCTTATCAGCAAACATAGTATTTGGGCTTTATTATTAGCAAACATAGTGGTATATCAAGATGCAAAATGTGTAATAAGTCATTTCGAGAACAGAAACAGTGTCATACAACATACATTAAATATCTAAACGGGACATTGTGTGCATAATTTAGCGAGATAACATGACATAAAAATCATGTATTAATTGGCAGAAATGATGGATATTACTAATTCAGAAAAAAATATATATATATATATATATATATATAATAACGCTTTTAGAAAGAGTACCTCCCTCTAGCTGACTGTTTGCTTTCTTTTAGAAAGAGTCCACGGGCAAAGTTATTAGCAGCATCCTCTTTGCCAAACATGAGTTGTTCGAGATGGAAGAGCTGTCTATAGCTTCCAGTCCTAACTTCATCGATGACACTCGGTTCTAGATCAACAAATACATCTCTGGGCACATGTTTTCCAGAACTGGTTTCACTAAAGAAGGTACTAAAGAAGGTACAAAATAATTAGACTTTATTTCATAAAACTGGATCTAGATATAACAATCTGAACCTGTAAATATAAAAAAAAGGCAGCAATAAAACATTGGTGGATTAACTCAAACCATTTTCACCCATTACCCAGCCCGTCCATTTTGCTACATCTAAAATAACAATTATGATCTTTGACTATAAAGATACACCTTTTCCGACAATTGTTTTTTCAGCAGTTCCTTCTTTATTTCATCATCGTCTGTCATCTTTTTGTTAGAGTTTAATGTTTAACTTTTAATATACGTATGTCCGATTTCGAACCCGAGACTCAGGATTGCACACGATGCGTGAGAGTTTCAATAGTATGAATAAATTAAATATATATTTATGTATTTTATTTGTTCATTTCACAAACAAGCACTTAACGACAGTTAGTACTTAACGGTGTTAGAGATAACGACCGTTTAAGGACTAAATATGAAAAGAAGGATCTAGAAACCCATAGATGGGTTGGGTCGGCTGGAAATCCAACTTGGGTTGGGTTTGGACGATTTTAGGTAGAGTAGGGAACAAGTTTTGAGGTTTAGGGTTAGCCTATAAATACAATTCATTGTGTTTAGGTTTTCCTCTAATCTTGAATCCCCTACAAGCCTAATTTCTCTTCTCTTCCCTCTCCTAAGCTAAGAACCGATCACCTCTTTTTAAATCCACTAGGATTTGTGATCCAAGTAAAGCTTTGAAAGTGTTTGGCTTGTTTGTGATTCTTGAACCTAGCTTTTCCTACTGAAACGCTATCATCACGTGTGTACAAGAACGAGTGACTAGTTTATTTTAACTAGTGTTTTTCCCTAACTTTGGATCGACATACCCTATATTAATTTAGGGTTTATACTTGTTCTTGGTGATTGCAAAAAGGTACGTGTCTATTTAGTTTTAATTAATTACTAGTTCTTGTAGATCTTCCGCTGCGTGTGCTTTGATGTTTTTATATGTTTATAGTTTTATGATTCATATAATCCAACAGTGGCATCATGAGCCTCGTTTAGAACTATGTAATTAATTACTAAAACCTAAAAATTGGATCTTGATTAGATACATGCATTCTAATGTTCTAGGGTTTTAATTTGAAACCCTAATTTTCTAAATAAGTGGATCGATCCACATTTTTTTTAGGGTTTATGTTAGTTTTTATTAAAAACTTGTTAGAAACCCTAGATTATGCATGGAAAATTTTTAGGGATTAATTGTGTATACCGTATGTGATGACACAAATTAATTAGATACGTACAAGGAATTAACATATTAATATGGATTTCATGATTATGTGTTAATATGGTATCCATGACAAAATCTTGCATATTTTGTCATGGTTTGTTATATGGTTCGATTGTATGTATGTATTTGCTACATGTTTGTTTAATAAATCTTTAATTGGGGAAGACCTCAATATATTAATTAATAAATTATGTGCAATGTGGTATTAAATTAACTAAAACTTACGCGGCCAAGTTATTTGGTGTCTGTGGTCCATTGGGCACAATGAGCTCGAAAACCAATGGGAGTTTTGTTAGTTAAATACATATTTAATTACACATAGAATTAATAATAGGATTTATTGAAAAAAAGGTTTGCATGTGGCTATATGATATTGTTATGATCATATATTTGTTATTATGTGTTTATTTTTTTTGTAATTACTTGATCTTTTGTGTTTATATATTATGATGGATTGCAACACAAAAAGAGGGTAATTTTCATAATAAAAAATAAACAAGACTAATAACTATGAAACCTTTGTAGTAATTTTATTTTTTGCCAAGTCTTATGTGCCGACAGTGGTTCGCTTCGCATGGTAATTTGCTCCCAGGCGAGACTAGCAATTAATAAATTATTACATAAAATTGTTTTAGCAAGAAAATCATATTTTTTAGTTGATTGATTGCAACTGTACAAAAGTGGTCGAAGCGGCGGACATATTATTGACAAACTATAAAGTGGGTTTAAGGTTGGTTCACATTAAATTGTGACCTTAAAGGGGCACGGTTTTAACCAGCTTCGGCGGCTGTCGTCCCTCCGCTCGCCTGTGCGTCAATAATAGACTTACCAAGTACACCATGATAAAGTACGAAGCATCTTAAGGCAATGTTGTAATTTGCTCAACGCCTCAATTAAAAATTTGATGATTTGAGCTACGAATTGGTAAACGGTTTTGTTTTGAAAAAATATATATGATACAAAGATGAATGCATGACATCTTTGTACATATTTTTGATTTTACACATCAAAAAATTTATTACCCTAAAATTTAAGTAATATGCCGACCAATTAACAAGGAAACACCTAAGATGACATTCTATCATTACTAGCAGCCTCAGCTGATGTGATGATTCAAAGAATGAAGTCAATAGAGGTAAATTGAGCACTTCCATTACTAGCAGCCTCAGCTGATGTGATGGAACGGCGTCAATTTACACGTTTCTAAATTGGTTAACTTAATTGAGCACTTTCATTACTAGCAGCCTCAGCTGATGTAATGAAACGGCGTCAAGGCATAAAGATTTGGGGATGAAACATGCTTACATTTTGCAACTGATGTTGGCAATATAATGTAAGTCCCAAGATTTCTAGGAATTGCAATTTGACATTGGCAATTGGGTGATCCCGTACCTTGTTGAGTACTTTCATTGCTAGCAGCCTCAGCTGATGTAATGAAACGACGTCAATTAGGATCCTAGTTTTCAGTGAAAATTAAATGGTTTTTTAACCAATGGGTGTTTAATTTTCATGAAATGTTTAAATTATCGAAAGTACTAACTTTTGAAC
This sequence comes from Artemisia tridentata subsp. tridentata, assembly GCA_021014915.2. Classification (NCBI taxonomy): domain Eukaryota; kingdom Viridiplantae; phylum Streptophyta; class Magnoliopsida; order Asterales; family Asteraceae; genus Artemisia; species Artemisia tridentata. Next base: position 186,511,482 of record CP139509.1, on the reverse strand, counting down.
TTTTTTCTGTAGAAATGACCCAACCCGGAAACTCGTCAAATTTAACCTCCTGTTTCAAGATGATGCTTGAAAAGGAAAAATTGACCGGGACTAAGAACTTCAATGCTTGGCATCGAAATCTAAGGCTTGTTCTTAGAATTGCCAAACGTTCTGAATGTCTTACTGAGGCTCTTCCAGAAGCTCCTCCTGCAAACTCGTCTAATGAAATACTTAGGCAGTACAATGAAACCTATGACAAGCACAATGATGCGGCTTGTCTCATGCTATCGGGGATGGATGATCAACTGGTTAAACAGTTTGAGAAATATAGCCCGAAAAACATGATTGATGAACTGACACGTATGTTTCAGAAATCACCTATGGCTGAATTGTATGATGTACTTGACAACTTGGGCAAGTGCAAGTAGGACGCGACAACACCCGTAAGTGATCATGCACTTAAAGTGAAGGGTTATCTTGACCAACTAGATGCACTTAATTGCGGTTTTGTGGAAGACGTTAAAGTTGGCCTCATCAACAAATCCCTCAATGAGGAATTATATGGTGATTTTGTGCGCAACTTTAACATGCATTGCAAGGGGAAGACATTTTCTAAATTGCATGCAATGCTTATTGAGCATGATGAAGGCCCTCACAAAGAAAGCTCCTACACCTGCTGTTATGGCAATAAGAGGTGGTAGAGTAGCTAAGCCCGGTAAACCGAAACATGTGAACAAGAAAGGAAAAGGCAACGCTGACAAGGGCAAGCAGATTGTGACCCATCAGCAAAAGCCAAAGAAGCAGAATCCTCCTCCCAAGAAGGATTATCCCAAAAAGGATGCGGCTGCTTGTCACCACTGCCATACTCCTGGACACTGGAAGCGTGACTGTCCATTGTTGCTAGAGGAGTGTCGCAAGAATAAGAATGCCAAGGCTGGGCAGGGCGCCAGCACTTCAGGTATTTTTATGGTTGAATTATTTTCTTTTCCTCGTAAGCAAAATGCTTGGATATATGATACAGGATGTGGTACTCACATTTGTAATACATCGCAGGGGCTTAGAGGAGCGAAGAAGCTGAACTATGGGGAATGCTACTTGTACGTGGGAAATGGAATACGTGCAGCAGTAGAAGCCATAGGGACTTTTGAGCTAGTTTTACCTTCTGGTTTAATATTAGTTTTGAACAATTGTCATTACGCACCTTCCATTGTTAGGGGTGTCGTATCAGTTTCTTGGTTATTGGATTTGGGTTTTAAGCATACGTTTAATGATAATGGAATTTCTGTTTCTCTAAATTCTGTTTTTTACTTTAATGCTATTTCATTAAATGGTGTGTTTGAAATTGACATGGAAAACCATGTATCCAATAGAGATAATTCAATGTATAGCATCGGGAATAAGAGAGCCAAGTCTAACTTGTACTCGTCTTATTTATGGCATTGTCGTCTTGCCCACATAGGCAAGAAACGCATGGAAAAGCTGCTAAGTGATGGGCTTTTACCTAATATCAATGATGATTCAGTTGATAAATGCGAATCTTGCATATCTGGGAAGATGACGAAGAAACCTTTCCATAGCAATATGGAGAAGGCTTCGGATCTACTTGGATTGATACACACGGATGTGTGTGGTCCACTTAGACACGTGTCAAAACGCGGTGCTACCTACTTCCTAACCTTTACGGATGACTATAGTCGTTATGGTTGTGTTTATTTACTTAAACACAAACATGAAGTCTTTGAGACATTCAAGGTTTTCAAAAATGAAGTAGAATTACAACTCGGAAAGAAGATTAAGGCCCTTCGATCCGATCGTGGTGGTGAGTATTTGAGCCAAGAGTTCAAAGATTATCTAGCTGAGTGTGGCATTGTCCAACAACTCACTTCTCCTTATACTCCACAACAAAATGGTGTATCTGAAAGGAGAAATCGTACCTTGCTTGACATGGTACGATCTATGTTTAATCTTACAACTCTTCCCTTATCCTTTTGGGACTATGCTCTTGAAAGTGCTGTTCGCATACTAAATATGGTTCCAACTAAGAAGGTTGATAAGACTCCATATGAATTATGGACTGGAAAAGCTCCCAACTTGTCTTACTTAAAGATCGGGGTTGTGAGGCGTTTGTTAAACGTGACTCACCTGACAAGCTCCAACAAAGATCTGTTAAGTGCATCTTCGTAGGATACCCTAAGGAAACAAGGGGTTACTACTTTTACTTCCCACCAGAAAATAAAGTCATTGTGGCTAGATATGGTGAATTCCTTGAGGAGAATTTCTTGACTCAAGAATTCAGTGGGAGAGTATATGATCTTGAAAATGATCAAGAAGATGTGTCACCTTCTGAGAACACTAACACGCTTCCTGTGGAACCTGAAAGCTTAGGTCCTCCACCTGAAGTAGAAGTGGTACCCGTCCGTAGGTCTTCAAGATCTACAAAGGCTCCTGAACGTCTATGTTTAAACATAGATGATGAGGAAACTATGCTATTGGATCACATTGATGAGCCAACTAGTTATAAGGCTGCCATTAATAGTCCTGAAAAGGATAAATGGCAGGTAGCCATGGATGGGGAAATGCAATCCATGAAAGACAATAAAGTCTGGATTGAAGTAGACCTTCCACCCAATGCTAAGGTAGTTGGGTGTAAATGGCTCTTCAAGAAAAAGACTGACATGGATGGCAACGTACACACCTACAAAGCTCGTTTGGTGGCTAAAGGCTTTACCCAAACATATGGTGTTGACTATGAGGAGACCTTTTCTCCTGTGGCCGACATTAGAGCTATTAGGATTCTTATAGCCATAGCTGCCTACTATGACTATGAGATTTGGCAAATGGATGTCAGAACCGCCTTTCTAAATGGTCGCCTAGATGAAGATATCTATATGGCGCAACCTGAGGGGTTTGTGAATCCACAATTTCCTGAGCGTGTATGCAAACTTCAAAGATCCATTTATGGATTGAAGCAAGCATCCAGGCAATGGAATAAGAAATTTGATGAGGAAATCAAGAAGTTTGGATTTACTCAAAATTTCGATGAGCCATGTGTATACCACAAAGTTAGTGGGAGTAACACTACTTTTCTTGTCCTATATGTCGATGACATATTAATCATGGGAAATGATATACCAAGCCTTAATGAAGTTAAGGATTATCTTGGTAATTGCTTTGCCATGAAGGATTTAGGAGAAGCAGCGTATATCCTTGGAATCAAGATCTATAGGGACAGATCTAAACGGTTAATCGGATTAAGCCAAAGTGCTTACATGGATAAAATATTGAAGAGATTCAATATGCAAAATTCCAAGAAGGGATATTTGCCCATGCAAGTGGAACACGGCTTATGCAGCGAAATGTGTGCTTCTACACCTGAAGAGGTGGCATACATGAAGAAAGTTCCGTATGCTTCGGCAGTAGGATCTATCATGTATGCAGTAAGATGCACAAGGCCTGATGTGGCATTCGCTCAAAATTTGACAAGTCGATATCAGCAAAATCCAGGGAAAGATCACTGGCATGCTGTTAAAAACATTCTTAAGTATTTAAGGAATACCAAAGATATGTTTTTAGTTTTCGGGGGAAATCCAGACGCAGAACTGAATGTTACAGGTTTCTGCGATGCGTCCTTTCAGACTGATAAAGATGATACGAAGTCTCAGACGGGTTACGTTTTTGTCATAAATGGAGGAGCTGTGGACTGGAAGAGTAAGAAGCAGAGTACAACGGCCATGTCTGCTACAGAAGCTGAGTACATTGCTGCATCGGAGGCAGCACAAGAAGCTGTTTGGATAAGGAAATTCGTTAAGGATCTTGGAGTGATGCCTTCAATAGAATTACCTATAAATGTGTATTGCGACAACTCTGCTGCAATCACATTCGCCAATGAACCTGGAGTTATGAAAGGCGCCAGACACTTTAAAAGAAAGTATCACTATGTTCGAGAACAAGTCGATGATGGTGAAATAAAAGTACTCAAAGTTCACACAGATGACAATCTGGCTGATCCTTTCACGAAGGCATTACCTAAGGAGACGTTTAATCGTCATGCTCAGGGTATTGGTCTTCGTTTAGCAGATAGTTTCATGTAAATCTGTTGGATTAGTATTTCGATAGGGACGTGTAAACAACTATTATTTTAATGAAATAAAGTGCGGATAACGTTTATTATCATTATTAATATTTGTGTCCTATATTTGCATGTTTAAATCCGTGAATAATTTATTTGTTCTAAATAGTCCATTGTCAATTAATAATATGGGAATATTATTGAACTAAGACAAATGTGAGGATTGGTAGAATGAACTGTAAGGTTAAGACACCAATGTCACATGATATTCAATATTGGATAAATTGAATATAGGACTTATCCCAACTACATGATTATACTTTATGGATCATAGTCATTAAGTATATCATGAATATTTATCCTCTGACTTGAGATGCCAGATAATTGCCGAGGATGTAGTTCATTTTCTGTGAGATAGTCTACCGCTATCCGTAAAAGGTAGTTATAAGGGCTATTTTCAGAAATGATGCAAAGTTCAAGGGTTATGCTCGCAGTCAATAAGGGATTTGTTCCTTCAACTTTGTGTTGAAGTTTAATACTGCTAGGCCACTCGTATGATTAACAAGATGTTTGCGTGCGCACGCCCAAAGTCTATCTGGAAGACGTTCAGATGTTTTGGTAATCTTGTTCAATTATGTATAAACGAGAAACTACAGTTAATTGTGAAATGACAAGATCCATATCCAAATTAACGCGGTATTAGTAACAAAAGGATAAGTATGATGATTTAATTCATCACGTGGTTTTTCCAGGAAAACCATACTCGGATCAAGCTGGGGGCATTGGGATCTGTTAAGCTAGACTAGCCCATGTCATTACTATATTAATAGTTATCCAAGTGGGAGCTGTTAGAGTTTAATGTTTAACTTTTAATATACGTATGTCCGGTTTCGAACCCGAGACTCAGGATTGCACACGATGCGTGAGAGTTTCAATAGTATGAATAAATTAAATATATATATTTATGTATTTTATTTGTTCATTTCACAAACAAGCACTTAACGACAGTTAGTACTTAACGGTGTTAGAGATAACGACCGTTAAAGGACTAAATATGAAAAGAAGGATCTAGAAACCCATAGATGGGTTGGGTCGGCTGGAAATCCAACTTGGGTTGGGTTTGGACGATTTTAGGTAGAGTAGGGAACAAGTTTTGAGGTTTAGGGTTAGCCTATAAATACAATTCATTGTGTTTAGGTTTTCCTCTAATCTTGAATCCCCTACAAGCCTAATTTCTCTTCTCTTCCCTCTCCTAAGCTAAGAACCGATCACCTCTTTTTAAATCCACTAGGATTTGTGATCCAAGTAAAGCTTTGAAAGTGTTTGGCTTGTTTGTGATTCTTGAACCTAGCTTTTCCTACTGAAACGCTATCATCACGTGTGTACAAGAACGAGTGACTAGTTTATTTTAACTAGTGTTTTTCCCTAACTTTGGATCGACATACCCTATATTAATTTAGGGTTTATACTTGTTCTTGGTGATTGCAAAAAGGTACGTGTCTATTTAGTTTTAATTAATTACTAGTTCTTGTAGATCTTCCGCTGCGTGTGCTTTGATGTTTTTATATGTTTATAGTTTTATGATTCATATAATCCAACACTTTTGCACAATGTAGACTTCGTAGTTATGCGAAATATTGTAGTTGGACTCTTCAACTTTAAATGCAAACTTCTTTCTGACACAAGTTGGTTTCACCCAGAAATCGCCACTTCTAATAACCAATGGCAAACGCAGCCTTGGTAACAGTCGAGACCAAGTCTATGTATTAATGAATTGGACTTAAATTTAGGGTCTTCTTGGTAGAAAAAGCCTCAAACTGTGGCGTGAGTGGCATAGCCTGTTAGTGGGTTCGATAATGTTTCGGGCCACCTATGGAAAAGAACATATTTCAGAAGTAACCAAATGAGCAATATGTCCACCAATAAAGTGACTTAAAAGTTGCAGATATATCACCACAGAAAACATAACATAATAGTCATCAAGTTACATTTATCATGGTCGTTAAAAATAAATAAGATCAGAATAGGTACCGTTAATACCTTGCCACAATAGTTCTAATACGCTCGCAATATTAACTAATGATAATTTACAACTTTACACTAATCAGTCCAAGTGTAGTTCAATTAAACTAAATAAAACATACGTTTATCAAAGTAACAAAAAAATAAATAAATAAGATTCGAACAGTGGCCATATGACTAATACACGAACATATTAACATGTAATATATCTCCATTCCAGTTAACGACAACTGCTGTAATAAGTATTATGATCAATACTATAGGTAAGGCCGATTTCATGAAAAAGTAGTGTCGAGATATAATGAATAGATGAACAAAAGATGAGTTAGCTTACAGAAGCGAGTTAATTCATCCCAATTGGCTTGTAATATTGACCAATTTATTTGTATCTCCTTTTGTTTTCTCTAAAATATGTTGCTAAGTTGAGGTTTTGATATATTTTGGTTTGTTCAAGAAAGGCTTAAAATTGTATGTTGCCTATGAGGCAACGACGTTAATAGTTATGCAACATTTGTTTCCATTTAGTTGGTTACAATTATTAACATATACTACGTATTAACTAACCAAATTCCATTCTTAGCAAAATATGTTTAAAACATTTAAGAAGATAAACAAGTAAGAAAAATTCAAACAAATATTTTCATCATTTAGATTCTTATTAGAAATGAATAAAAAAAATTATTAACATTGTTTGCAGAATAACAATTTAAGTTGAATGACAATGCGTGTTTATCACTACAGTAGCTGAGGTAAATGATTATGACGCAGTTGCGTAAACAAAATACGAATTCTATTTTTTAAAGAGTTTACCATTTAAAAGGTTTTTCATTACGATCAAAATGAGTCAAATATCATAATACTTTTGACTTTTTCCGATTTTATAAAACAAATAACATTATAATAAATATAGAGTAAGTTTATTATTTTGGGTGAATTTTTACCCTTTAACAATTAATAAAACAAAGCTTGCAAGTATTATCTTAAATTTAACAATTAGTTAGTTACAATAATATGTTAACCCACATTTCAAACATTAATATGTTGTCTTTATACTTACATTTTCAATAAAAAAAATTGTCATTTAAACGTCGTGAAAAAAGTGTTATACATGTAAATATTACAAAAAACGTAAACCGAAATATATATTTAAAAATTATAGTTTAGTTTTTGTTTCCTATCGCAATTAGAAAATTAAAGATATAAGAACTAATATATGTGTCTAAATTTTGGCCCTAAAATCCTTGTAGCGACACGTGTTATAGGATAAAAAAAAATTGATAGCATTTTGCTCTACCTAATATTTACCCTTATAAGTAATTAAATTTCTTATACTTGTAATTGTTACATATTTCATCTCCTTCCTTCCACATTTCCCTCCTCATATTTTCTGTGATGAGTCATTTATTGTGTAGGTGATGGTTTTTAATAACTTTTTCGTCTTTGTTTCAATGTTTATTGTTTATTTCTTCACCGGCAATACAAAGAAAGAATATATAACTTAGTATTAAAAGTTTTCAACATGACTACATATAATCAAATTCCTAACTTCTTTATTTAAAAACTATATAAACTACATAGAGTATAAGAAAAGTGTGACGACTCCAATCTAGTAGTTGGTACCTTTAAAGAAGTCGTTTGGCAAAAGAGCGGTGAGTAATGAGCATTTTGATTTTTAGTAGTCGTTTGGCAAAATGCATCTTTAAAAAGCTGTGAGCGGTGAGCGGTTAGCTGTGACTAATGTTACTTTTAACAAACACACCCATTGAGATAAGAATTAAAAACAGGAGTCAAAAGGAAAAAAATAAGTTTTGATGGCACAAGAATTTTCGATTGTAACATTGATGGCAACAACAATTCTAGGGTTGGTGCAAACGTTATGAAGAGTGTGGAGAAGATGCATAAATACTAGGTAAACAAAATAAATATGAAATCAACTACTCGTAATTATTAAAGAGGGACATAAAAACTTGGTTTAATTTAAAATTTGATGACAAGGGCCACCAATCAAATTTGCACATCAAATTTGCAGGTCAAATTTTAGGCTTCTTATTAATGTCGTTATTAATGTGTCGTTAAAATTTGAATGAAGAAGTAAAAATAACGGGGCTAGGGGAAAAAACGAGCCTAAGAATGAAAAATATTCACACTAACCCTACATTAGGATTTAGGGGTAGGTTATTATATATTTATAGATTTTTTATATAAATACCCAATGAATTAATATTAGCCACTCATTTTTTTATCAAAATTAAAAAAACCCATTTTACACATCTTTTTTAAAAATAAAATATCTTCCAAACGGTAAATCGTCTAGTGAAAAAAAAATACATTATTGCGACGAGTATTTTTTATCTTTCAGTAGACGGTCACTTCGATATACTTTTGACTAACTTTTTTTTTCGTTTTTTTTTCCAGTTATGTTTGAAAAAATCATGTGATTTGTATCACAAATCACATGTGATTTCATAAATCACATTTGATTATTACAGACGCAACTGAAAAAAATAAAAATAAAAAAAAAGTTCGTCGAAAGTAAATAGAAGTGCCACTCTATAGAAATATGATTTAATTCTCGTCGTAATAGTATAATTTTCTTTTTGCGTATCGATTAATTGTTTGTGAGGTATTTAATTAAATAAAAAAAAATGAAAGTTTTTTTTTTTTTTTTTTTTTTTTTTTTTTTTTTTTTTAGTGAAAAAATGGATGGATAAAATTGGTTTATTGGGTGTTAGCAATTATTTTATAAATTGCAAAAGTGATGGTCATTAGTTTTTAAGTCTTAAGTGTGTAATGTATAATATGTTAGTAAAGTGGGCTTGTAGCATTAGATCTATAAGTGTTTCATTTGTTTAAGTGTAGTGCAAATACAAAGCCCACTAGAAAGTCCAAGTCAAAGCACACAAGCCATGTGTTGGTTGTGTTGTGCATATAAACACACACACTCTTTAGTTTCAAAGTGTGCCTCATTATTTACATTAGAAAAAGAGTGTGTGTGTGTGTGTAAAAGCAAAACCTCTCAAGTCTTTGTATTATCTTCAACTTTGAATATAATCATTAGACTTGTAAAATATCCACATATCTCTTCTTGTTCTTGATTTGTATGCTTATGAGTGTCATCGAGTTTGTGTTACTTTGTATGATTTAGAAGTGGGTCGATCTCTACAAGTGGTATACATGAGCCTATCAACAAGGTAGAAGGTAAAGTTGTGTTTATGTCTTCTTAAAAAAAAATCACAACGAGGGTGATTTTGGTTATATTGGAATCGACATAGCAAAGAACCTTGTGTGAAGGTTGTGTTTGTTTACATATTCATGATTTGGCTTCTTATTAAGTGAGTATCTCTCATGTGTTTGTTGAAAAAACTGGGAATATATTACACTTTTTGGTGTTCTTAGTTGTTTTTTATCGAAGTTATTCAAAAGAAAAATCACTTTATGTGTTTGTATAATATCTTGGATATTATTGGTTAAAGAAGTGAAAAGTTGTAAGGAATATTGCAACTTGGGTCTGAGATATCCCTTGAAATAAGGCATCACGTGGGTGTGTAAGGGAAAAAGTCAAAAAATGTGGGAAAAGTGCAAACTATCGCACTTGCAAGAAAGATCTGCGTTTTATCGCAATTGGGGTGAAAATCTGCGTTTTATCGCAATTGGGGTGAAAATCTGCGTCTTATCGCAGTTCAAGTTTCTATCGCTATTGAGATTTGTCAGTTCTTATCGCAGTTCAAGTTTTATCGCTGTTCAACCTTTATCGCAATTGGAGCTGAAATACCCTATCGCAATTCAAATAGCGATAACTATCGCAATTGGCCTGAGATCAGACTTATCGCAGTTCTGTCCGACATCTTTTATCAACTGCGATATCGGACGATACTACTTCCACGATATCGGACAACAAAGGATTTTGAGCAGTTTTCAGATTTGTCAGAATCAGTCCCTGTACTTTTCAGCAGCCTTTGGGAACTTCCAGAATTGACAGTTTTGGCCCTCGCACTTATGTGAACTAAGTTCAAAGTTAGATAACTTTTAAGGATTTGATTCGAACGTAATTTCGTCAACTCGAAAGTGAACTCGGTATTTTTACTCTTGTATAAGAGTGTAAAATACTTCGACAAACGGTTATCTACCCTCTTGTATAAGAGTGTTAGATTTTATATAAATTACCGATTTATATAAATAAGATATATTTCTATCCAAATTGATATTTTGCCATAATTTGTATAAATTTTGGTCAAATTGAAATTTCTATAGAAAGTGTCGTGTTTATCTAAATTGTAATTTACATTTCCTTTTGTCGAAATTGTAAACTTTTGACTTTGTCTTAATTATACTTGAATCAAGTTTCGTAACGTTATTTAATTTGCTTCGTTTACATATCTTACAACATCAACGATCATCAACAACAAACCAAAGCCTTACGTAAACAACCAAGTTTAACCTTCAACAACAACTACAACTACTTCTATTTTGTTGAAACGATCCTCAATCCACTTTATCATACCATATCTTAAAGATGACTACACAACAAGACATTCATGCCGCAGGTTCAGAAAACCGTCCTCCAATGTTAGAAAAAGGTGGTTATCTTCCATGGACGAGTCGTATGAAAAGATACATGAAAACCAAGCCTCTAGGACAAGGTAAACTCTTGATCAAATCCATAGAGGAAGGTCCATTCGTGCCTCGCCAGATTCAAGTCACAGCTGGGAATCCTGATGCATCACCTCCAATTAAAGCAACCTTCCGAACTCAAACGGAAGAGGAATACACATTGGCAGATCAGAAGCAAATTGAAGCAGACGACATGGCAATGCATTTAATCCAACTGGGTTTACCACAAGAAATATTATGTGCTGTAGACAGTTGTGAAACTGCTTATGCAATGTGGGAACGAGTAAAAAGACTCTGCTATGGTACAGACATTGGTAAACAAGACGTGGAAAACAAGCTTCTGACTGAATGGGAGAAGTTCACATCCACTCCAGCTGAGCAGATTGAATCTTACTGCACACGGTTTTGTACTCTAATGAATGAGTTGATCAGACACAATTTGGATCATAAACAAATTGTTCAGAACATCAAGTTCATCAACAACCTTCCAGAAGAATGGGGACGATACGTTACTATTGTCAACCAAACTCAAAACCTTCACGAGGTGAACTATGATCAGCTCTATGACTTCCTAAAACAAAACCAAAAGGAGGCAAATGAAGTCAGAACAGAGAAATAAGCTAAACAACAAGATCCTCTTGCACTCATAGTCCAAACACCTACACCTGCAACAGTCAGTGCACAACCATCATCATCTTCATCCCAACAATTCATGCAACAACAATTCAATCCTCAAACACCGTTCTACCCACAACAACAACATGTAATCCCACAACAACAATACCCGCAACACCCAGATCAACATGATCAGGATGAGTCAACTGATGCTTTGACTCAAGCTTTTGCCTACCTATCAAAAGCATTCCAAGGACGTTACTCCACACCCACCAACAACAATCAACAAATCTCATCGAACACTCGCAACAAGCAGATTGCACAGCCGAGTTTCAACATGGGACAGCAAGGTCAAATGGTTGGGGGATATGGGAATCAGCAGGGATATGCTCCAAGATATCAGATGGGTAATCAGAATGCAGGGCAGTATGTTGGTAATCAGATGGGTCAGTTTGCAGGGAATCAGATGGGTAATGCTGTTGGTAATCAAAGGGTACAGAATGCTGGGAATCAGTTTGGGAATGTTGCTGCTCAGGGAGCTGGGAACAGGAATCAGGGTAATGTGATGAAGTGCTTCAATTGTCAGGGTATTGGTCATATGGCTAGGAACTGTCCAGACAAGCCGAATAAGAGGGATCCAGCTTACTTGCAGAAAGCATTAATGTTGGCAAACAAGGAAACGGCTGGGCTTCAGTTAAGTGCAGAAGAGAATGACTTCATGGCTATTATGGATGCTTCAGAAGATCTTGAAGACATCGATGCAAACTGCATTTTTATGGCTAATCTTCAGGAGGCAAAGTACGACACAGACTCAGAAGCACCTCCTGCTTTTGACACTAATGCGGTTTCTGAGGTACAACCATATGCTACATGTCACAATAATGAAATGTTTGATATGTCACCTCAAAATGAACAGTATCCTGAGACTCCTAATCTCATTTATGATACATACATGGACGAACCGAGTTGTAGTAATACTAATTTGGTAACTCCAGATATGGATCCTAATGAAGAATTCGAGTCACGGCATACTGATAATGATGAGGAAACACGTGCTATGTTTGAATCATTATTGCATAATTGTAGTATTGAAATTGAGAAAGTTAAAACGGTCAATCGCGAGGTTAAGGCCGCGAATGAAAAATTGACCGCTGAGCTTGAGAGTTATAAGGTGAATGCAAGAGCTTATGATTTTCATAACGAAAAACAGTCAGAACTTGAGGTTAGCTTAAGAGATTCTGAGTTAAGAGAGAAACGTTTGCAAATAAAATTTGACACTCTCGATGTTAATTTGAATTTGCAAATCAAATCTCTTAACAAAGACATTTCTGAACTAACCAACCAGCTTTCAAAACAAAAAACAACTTATTCCAATCTTGAAAAAGAAAAGAAGGAGTTGAATGAAAGGTTTTCAAAACGTGAAAAAGATCTTCAAAAAGAGATCACTGACAAAAAGGAAACCATTGCAAAGTTGGAAGATTTACTTGTAAAAACGGGTCAATCTGCACAAACAGTTAACTTGTTAATAAACGATCCAAACCCAATTTTACATACTTTAAAAAAGGTGGCTATAGGTTATGAAAACCCTTATATTCTCAAGAAAGCTCAAAAAGAACAGAATGTGCTTTTTAATGGTAATTTAATAAATGCTATCCATGACCCTCCTTCGGGTAATGATTCTAGTGAAACGATTGAGCTGTCAGAAAAGAGTAGAAAGAAAATGCGACAATTGAACAGAGAAATAAAACCCATTGACTATAATGAAGTTAACAAACTTGCTGGGGTTCATCTTGTTCAAAAGGAGTCACCTCTGTTTTTTCAAAAACCAGTGCTTTTCACAAAACAAAAAGCTGTCTCAAAACATCTGTCTAACATCGAACAAATGGCATCTAAAAACACTTGTGAAACAAGTGCAGCTAGACTATATTTGGTTGATCTTAAACAGCGAATTGAAACACTTCAAAGTATTGTGGCATCCAAAATAAACAGTAACAAAAACGACTGGTTTTCAAGATTTCAGACTGAACTAAAAGGAATGTTTGAACAAGACATTAATCCACACATTGATGCAATCTATGCGGTTGTTCAAAATGTGGAATACAATCTTTTGAAAGAGTCAGCAGAATTCGTTAAGGACCACAAATCCTTAGTGAATGAAGCAAATGAATACTTGGAACGTATAAAAGTTTTGGAAATGCATAATGACTCTCTCTCTTTCGAAGCTCTATCGACCGATATCATGTCTATTATTTTCCAAACATATTCTGTTGAGGATGATGAAACACTTCGAGTTGAGACTTCTCAAATTGTTGAAAAATATGAAAAGGCACTTTTGAAGCTTGAAAAACAAAATTGCACATATTTTAAACAACTTGATACGAAAAAGGAAGAATGCAAGTATGACAAATTGTCGTATGAGCGTTCTTACAAAAACATGCAAGATCAAATAAATCTTTTGAAGTCTCAGCTTGCAAGTCAAAAAGGGCAGGGTGAGGAATCTACGGGTATTGCACCATTAACCCCCTTGCCTAATGAGAAACAAAAAGGGAAAGCTGTTGTCAAGAACACTAATGTGATAACACCTGGCCTTTATAGGATTAGTCCCACTACTGCGTCTGCCTCTACATCTAAAACATATAGGGCGTTAGACAAAAGTATTAAAGATAATCCAAACGAGATTAGGACTGCTAAAACAACATCTCAGGACAACAACATAAATTCTAATGAGTGTGCCTTACCTTCTACAGGATTAGAAAGCAACTCTAGGAGCAGAAGACAGCCTAGGAGCAATATCAAGAAACCTAGTGTCCCATCTGTTTCTAAGAATGCAAGCAAGAAAGTAGAAGAACACCCTAGGAATTTACCGCTTCCCAAGAAGAAACATGTATCATCTAGTTGTAATGATAAGACTCCTGTTTCTAATGCATGTAATGATTCTGATTGTTTAATGCAAAAGAAATCTTTGTCTGTAAATGCTTGTGATGATAATGTTTCTAATGATGTGAAAAAGAATGATATGCCTGAACAGAAAAAGGTTCCTTTTGTAACTAAGGCTAAGTCTAGATACATTCGAAGACTTATTGCAAAAGCTAGGAAAACAACTAGCAGCCTATTACCTAAGGATCACATTAAGTTTTGTGAATGGAAACCAACGGGTAGAATGCTTGCACCTAAGAATGGCACAGTAGAAATAGTTCCCAATGCATCAACGGAAACCATCTCTAAGTGTACTCCACCTGTTACATCTAACCCCTTGGAACCAAATGTTAAACGGTTTCCATATCCAAAATCCTCTGTTCTTTGCAGGTCATTGAAATTTGTCTTTGGATCGTCGACTCGGGTTGCTCCAAGCACATGACCGGGAATCTGAAGCTGTTGATCAATTTTGTGTGGCAGTTCATGGGGACTGTACGTTTTGGGAATGATCATGTTGCAGCTATTCTGGGTTATGGAGATCTTCGGTTTGGAAACTACTTAATCACTCGGGTTTACTATGTCGAAGGGTTGGGACACAATCTGTTCTCTGTCGGGTAGTTTTGTGATGCAGATTTAGAGGTTGCCTTTAGGAGAAACACTTGTTTTGTCAGGAATTTGGTGGGGAATGATCTCTTAATTGGGGGTCGTGGCACCAATCTCTATGCAATTGACATAAACCAAATGGCCTCTTCATCTCCTATTTGTCTCATGACCAGGGCAGGCGAAACAAAATCCTAGTTGTGGCATAGACGTTTGTCCCATCTGAATTTTGACATGATCAACAAGCTTGCCAAAGACGACATCGTCTCCGGTCTTCTTAAATTTAAATACACCAAAGAACACCTATGTCCATCATGTGAGCAAGGAAAGAGAAAAAGAGCAACATATAAACCTAAACCCGTACCTAGTTCGGTTGATAGGTTGCATCTGTTGCACATGGACTTATGTGGCCCGATGAGAGTTCAAAGCATAAATGGAAAGAAGTATATTCTTGTAATTGTTGACGACTATTCAAGATATACATGGGTAAAGTTTTTGAGATCAAAAGATGAAGCACCAAGCACCATCATCACCTTTCTGAAGCGGATTCAAGTTCTACTTCAAGCTCCAGTTAGGATAGTAAGAACGGATAATGGCACGGAATTTGTTAATCAGGAGTTAAGAACATTCTTTGAAGAAACTGGTATTACTCACCAGACATCCGCTGTTAGAACTCCACAGCAGAATGGAGTAGTTGAAAGAAGGAATCGAACCCTTGTAGAAGCTGCTCGCACTATGCTGATCTATTCCAGTGCTCCGTTATTCCTATGGGCTGATGCTGTTTCTACTGCTTGTTTTACTCAAAACCGATCCCTAATCCATCCAAGATTCAATAAAACCCCATATGAACTAATCAACAACCGAAAACCGGATATTTCTTATCTTCATGTATTTGGCGCTTTATGCTATCCAACAAATGACAGGGAAGATCTGGGAAAGTTGAAGGCTAAGGGTGATATTGGAATCTTTATTGGGTATTCTGAAAACTCGAGGGCATTCAGGGTGTATAACAGGAGAACGAAAAAGATCATGGAGTCGATGAATGTGAAGTTTGACGAAATTTCACAAATGGCTTCTGAGAGACTCGCTCTAGAACCCGCGCTTAACCCGATGACTTCCGGACATATCAGTTCGGGACTCGCACCTCAAGGAGCTCAATCAATTCATGACGAACAACCCACAACTCAAGAACTGGATAATTTCTTCGAGTTCATGTACGATGAATACTATGGTGGCGCTTCGAAAAATGCATCTAACCAACATTCCGCTGCAACCACTCAACATCAATAACCACCACCAACACCACCAAATCCAGATGCATCCACAACATTCGAAGCTGTCGCACCAACTCCCTCAACATCAACCTCATCTACATTTACTCCAGCAACTCCATTCATTGAAATTGTTCTACCAAGAATTGATGAGCAAGAACAAAATAATGCTGTGTTAGACGATGAAGTCTTTGAAAACCCGTTTGGAACGGAATCTGGTGAATCATCTTCCAGATTACATGAACCGTCTAACACGCAGTTATTCAGTCCAAGGTACCCTTCAACATTACAGTGGACAAAAGACCATCCGATAGAACAAGTTATTAGTAAACCCTCAAGACCAATTCAGACGAGAAAACAGCTTCACACCGATTGCGACATGTGCATCTATGTCTGCTCAGTCAGTCTCATAGAACCTAAGAACATTCGGGAAGCAATGGCAGATAATGCCTGGATTGCAGCGATGCAGGAAGAACTTCTTCAATTTCAAATCCATGACACCTGGGATTTAGTTCCAAGACCAATTGACAAACTAGTCATTGATCTTAAGTGGTTATGGAAAAACAAAAAAGATGAAGAAATGACTGTAATTCGCAACAAAGCTCGTCTAGTGGCAAAGGGATACAGACAAGAAGAAGGGATAGATTTTGAAGAGTCATTCGCACCAGTTGCAAGGCTTGAAGCTGTCAGGATTTTCTTAGCTTATGCCGCTCACAAGAACATCACGGTTTATCAGATGGACATCAAGACGGCGTTCTTGAATGGAACTCTGAAAGAAGAAGTGTATGTGAGTCAACCAGACGGTTTCGTTGACAAAGATCATCCGGAATATGTCTACAGGCTAAAGAAGGCAATCTATGGTTTGAAACAAGCCCCACGGGCGTGGTATGACGAGTTATCATCTTTCTTGTTGTCAAATAATTTCACCAAAGGAACAATTGATCCAACCTTGTTTACAAGAAAATACAAAAATGACATTTTGATTGTTCAGATTTATGTGGACGACATAATATTTGGGTCCACTAATTCGGAACATTCAAAACATTTTGAAAATCTCATGAAAAGCAAATTCGAAATGTCCATGATGGGTGAATTAAAATTCTTTTTAGGCTTACAAATTCATCAATCCCCACGTGGTATTTTTCTTAATCAGGCTAAATACACAATTGAGATTTTGAAAAAACATGGAATGGACAATTGTGACTCTGTTGGTACCCCAATGGTCACTTCACCAAAAATTGGCGCTGACCTATATGGGAAACCCATGGATCCGAAGAAATATCGGAGCATGATTGGTTCTCTCATGTACTTAACTGCAAGCCGACCAGATATTCATTTTGCTGTTTGCTTACTTGCACGGTTTCAGGCAAGGCTTACCGAACTTCACCTCCAAGAGGTTAAACGGATCTTTCGATACCTTCGAAGAACCATTAACATGGGACTTTGGTATCCGAAGGATTCGGAGTTTACACTAATAGCATTTTCAGATGCAGATCATGCTGGATGCCAAGTAACAGTGAAAAGTACATCAGGCGGAGCGCGATTTCTGGGAGAAAAGCTAGTAGGCTGGTCGTCAAGAAAACAAGATTGCACTGCTTTATCAACAGCAGAGGCCGAGTATGTGTCTCTATCTGCGTGTTGTGCTCAAGTCCTTTGGATGAGAACACAACTCACGGATTATGGTTTCTCTTTCAACCGCATACCTTTGTATTGCGATTCAAAAAGTGCCATAGCCATCTCGTGCAACCCAGTGCAACACTCGACGACCAAGCATATTAGAGTCCGCTACCACTTCATAAAAGAGCACGTTGAAGAGGGTACTGTTGAATTGTTTTTTCGTGAAGACAGAATATCAACTCGCCAATCTATTTACTAAGGCCCTCCCAAAAGAGCGGTTTGAAAACTTAGTTCGTCGAATTGGAATGCGAAGCCTAACTCCCGAAGAGTTAGAAACACTAGTACAAAAATGGGATTTAGTCACACATGCTGTTTTTCGAACAGCCACACAGTCGCCTTTTTATGTGACTAAATGTACCAGAATAAAATAAACAGCCACACTTGATCCGACTTGTGTGACCATTTCGGAATTACATCCGAGGCTATAGCCACACATTTGAATATTTTCGTGACTATACGTATCTGGTATTTTTTTTTTTGATTTTTTAGTCACTTATAATTTGGGACGTGTGACGGATACAAATAAGGTTGAAACATTAGTCACACTATATATATACATATGTGACAAATATATGTCACGCAATTGAAAAGTGTGACCAAAATCCATATATGGTCACACGAAGTAATTGTGTATGTGGCTAAATCATATGCTCAAGTTTGTCACACATTATTTAAGCGTGACTCCTAGTTTTTGTTGAAAATTTAGCCACATATGAATTTGAAATGTGTGACAACTGAAAAGTAAGTTTGAAGCATAGTCACGATATGCATTTAAAAGTGACAAATATATGTCACACACTTGAGATGTGTGACCAAATGTCATATATGGTCACACTAAACCATAGGCATACATGATTAAGTGTGACCAAAATTCGATACAAATAGTCACGTAAGTTAATATGTGTGTCTAAAGTTAAGTGTGTGTTTGCCTGCCAATTCCTAATGTGTATGGTCACACTTAATTGTAGCACAATCATGTGACTATAGGCTATACAATTGTAACACCATACCACAAATGTGCATCTAAATTATGTTTATAGGCCACATTATAAGGGTATTATATGTGACCAATACATTGAAAATAGTCACACTGTGAAATATTCATGTGACTAATATGTATAGCAAAATGTGAACTCAGTTATCATTAACCTTGATATTAGTCACATTGAGTGTTTGTGTGACTAAATTCAAGATGTTACATATGGTCACATGAAGTATTTATTTAAGTGTCTAAATCATAGAGTCATATTTTGAGTTCAGACTGTTAGTCATGACTCTTCATTTAATTTGCCCCATTACAATGCTGGGATTTTATAGTCTATCTAGTTTAATGCAGTAGTATGTAAGTATGTTACTTGCCCCTAGCTGGAACCAGATTACTTGACTTTCTAAAGTCAATTTTCAACTTTATAATGAAGTAACATGTTACTAAAGTGCCTGCAAGTGCATATACATGATAAATGGAAACTGCAAATACAATAAAGCTTGACTGCAAGTGGACATATAACAGTGAAAACCGCAAAATTTTCATTGCCATTGAAAAGCTTGACTTTTTTGAGTCAAAATCCATTACAACAGGCTAAATTACAGGAACAACTATTTAATACTAAAACAGCTATTCATCTAACATTACTAACTTTACAATACCAGCAGTAACCTTGCACTTAGCCTTGAGCAGCAGTCTTAACTTCAACCAGCAGGGTTAACTATTACACTAGCAGTCTTAATGCAGCATGACATGCTTCACTTGGATTTTCGTATAACAATACCTTCAATGTCGGTTCGATAGTAGTCACTTCGTGATTTGTTGCCCAAGTCTTCTTTATATACACGTGGCAATATTTTTTCATTTTGCTCGTGAATGACTATACTAAACTCCTCATCGACTTCGTCATATGTATCTTTGTAATTCTTGGTAGGTGTTTTAAAGACAATGGACAAATTTTTCTGTACCTGGTCTTTCACATAAAACACTTGTGTTGCTTGTGACGCTAATATGAACAGATCATCCTTGTGGCCGAAAGTATTCAGGTCTACCAACGTATAACCAAGAGGATCATGTTTGACCCCATGAGTTTTGCGATTAGCCCAATCACATTTGAAAAGAGGAATTTGCCTGAAACGGTAATCTAGTACCCATATCTCTTGTAAAACCCCATAATAAGATGTTTTTTTTATGGTTGCAACTTCTTTTTTGGATATGTGCACATCTACTGACTCAACACTAACCCCACTGTTCTGGTAAACTATGCCATCATTACTTTTCGTACGAAATGTATACCCATTGATGTTATACGCCTCGTATTTCACTACGCTGGCGCGTGGTCCAAATGATATCCACCTCACAGTTTCTGATACACTGTCATTGGATATCGCTAATTCTCTCTCAACCTGAATTTCATTACAAGTATATATATTACCTTTAAATTGCAGGAACAACAAACAAACAATTAAAGAATAGGAGTGTTTGGGATAATGAAATGGTGTGCTGGTCGACCTCTATCTAATGTCATATACAGGAGGGACAATTATGATGATAGCAACAAACAAACAATTATAAACAACATACAAGTAATTACCTCTTCGAGTAACCACTTAGCAAAAGATTTACTATGCTCATTCTCCAGCAATGCAAGTTTTTTACCCGGGTTTTTTCCTTTCAAAACTTCCTTGTGTCGCCTGAAACAAATAAATGTCTTTGATTATTATATTTGATAGAACATTTTAAGCAACGAAATCGACATGTGTTAGTAATATATACTTACTCGATATACGGTTGAATTTCATCTGTATTTTGTATTACATACAAATGTGCTTTCTGAAAGGATTCTACAGAAACTTCACTTGGTTTGCCGGCCGACAATGGCTTTCCGTCCTCAACTTCATTGGTTACATGTTTATCAGCTGGGATACCAATAGTTTTCATGGTTTTATGATATTCGCTAAAAAACTCTATTGTTTCTTCCGCGATAGTCTCCTCGGCAATGCATCCCTCTGGTTTATTTCTGTTTCGCACATGTCCTTTAATAACCTTCATACATCTTTCGAAGGGATACATCCACCGAAAGCATATGGGACCACATAATTTTACCTCCCTAGTTAGGTGCACAGTCAAGTGTATCATAATATCAAAAAATGACGGAGGAAAGAACTTCTCGAGTAGGCACAGTGTAACAACAAGTTCTTCTTGCATCTTATCTAGTTCTTGCAAGCTGATTTCTTTCCTACATATAGATTTAAAGAAAAAGCAAAACCTGATAATAGCATATCGTGTGGGCGGGTGCATGACTGAACGTATAGCAATGGGTAAAAACTCTTGCATTAGCATGTGATAGTCATGCGATTTAAGGCCAATGAGCTTCCTATCATTTAGGCTGACCAAACTAGAGAAATTTGAACAATAGCCTTGTGGTACCCTGATGTTGCTTAACGTTTCACAAAAGATGTCTTTTTCAGCATTCGTTAATGTGTAACCTGCTGGAGGTAGTGTTGTTTTGTCTGCTTCTTGCCTAGCAAACAACTCTTCTTTTATCCCCAACTCTTCCAGATCCAGTCGAGCATTCATTCCATCTTTTGTCTTTCCAGGAACATTCAGCAAAGTTTCGAGTAGACTCTCACCAACATTCTTTTCTACATGCATGAAGTCAATACAATGCGGAACAGAATGATGCCTCCAATACCTTAGCTTTCGATACCAAATGTTGAATTTCTTCCAATATGCTTCATTTGCTTGGCTTGAACTACCCTCTTCTTCTGTTGTTTTCTTTTTCTGCTTTTTAATCTTCCCACCTCTGCCTCTGGTATCTTGATCTTGGTTTTTCGAGGTTTTTCCTTTTCCCCACTTATTTTCAATATGTTGTACCTCGTTGTATATTTGTTCCCCGGTCAATGGATTTGGAGCATGACGTGGTTCTTCTTGTCCATTAAACGCCTTCCTTTGCGTTCTAAACGGATGGTTGTATGGTAGATATCGTCTGTGTCCAGCATAACTTTGCTTGGATGAGGCGGAAAGTCTAACACAGTGTGTATCTTTCCCACATACTACACAACCTTTGAATCCACTGTATGGGCAGCCACATAATGTACCAAGTGCAGGGTAATCATTTATCGTCCATAACACAACGGCGCGCAGATTAAAGTTTTCTTTTTTAGAAGCATCGTATGTATCAACCCCTTCCTCGAATAAGGTTTGCAGATCATCAACCAACGGTTCTAAAAATACATCGATATCATTTCCCGGGTATCCCGATATCAATACCGAAAGCATGATAAACTTTCTTTTCATACACAACCATGGAGGAAGGTTGTATATGACAGATAAAACTGGCCATACATTGTGATGCCTATTTCCTGAGTTGACGTCAACCCCATCAGCCGATATTCCTAGCCATAGATTTCTCGGATCTTCAGCAATTTCGGGGAATTTTTCATCTATGGTACGCCATGCCTGTGAATCTGCGGGGTGACGTAAAACACCATCTGTTATCCTCCTTGTTGCGTGCCATGTTAGATCTTCTGAAATACTTTCTAACTTAAAGAGGCGTTGCAGTCTTGGTATAATTGGAAAGTACCACATTACCTTTGCAGGAATGTTTTCGTACACTTTATGTGTCTTACTATCCACCTTCCATCTTGATGTCCCACAAGTTGGACAAACAGTCAACTCCTTGTTAACCTTCCAGTAAAGAATGCAGTTGTTGCTACATACATGTATCTTTTTGTATCCTGATCCCATCATTCTCACTAGTTTTTTTGCCTCATAAGTTTTTTCAACCATTTCGTTACCAGCAGGTAGCATCTTTTTCAACAATCCTAGTAATTCAGTAAAGAACTTATCAGAAGCTCCATACTTACCCTTCAAATTGAGTAGTTTAACTATTGCGGACAACTTTGTGAAGTCAGGACATCCTTCGTAAAGTGGCTTCTCCGCGTCTAATAATAGTTGTTGAAACTTGGCAAGGTTATCCTCATCAAAACATTCTTTTGCACCATTAACCATGTTCACTGTTACTGGGCCATCTGTTGGAATTTCTGGAACAAAATCCATGTCGAAATCCGTGTCGTCAACAAACTCCTCTGTTGTAGCATTAACAGGTATTTGGGCAGTTGTTGCTTGCTCATCATTTTCTCCATGTTTATCCCATTTTGTGTAGCTTTGATTAATCCCGTGGCAGAATAAATGGAACTGCACATCCTCCACTTTATGCTCTATGCGGTTTAAACATGAGATACACAGACATGGCATCTTAAGCTGTTGTTTATTACCTCGTGGGTCGATGTTCATCATCTTCTGCAAGTTGTGTTCTGCATACTTAATAAACGCGTGTACTCCAGCAATATATTGTTTCTTGGTCCTACTAGTTTTCATCCAAGACTTGTCCATGCTATTGTTGAGGTCAAATGGTAACGTATGTATCCTACTAGTCACAAATTAAACCAATATAAGCATCAAATCATTTGTGCATAAGTAAACCAAGTATTTACCACTACTAGTACAAAAGGTACTGCTGCTAGTGAAATTTAGTACGGCTAGTATAAATTTAGTACTGCTAGTACCCGTCACAAATTAAACCAATATAAAATTGTAAATGTTTGATACGTTTGGGCCTAACTCTAATGTGGGATAAAATGTTTATTTTGAAAATATTACAACCATACATTAGTAAAATCTAGTATTAATGGTTTTTGTTGCAAAGTGAAAATTAAAATAATACTACTCTGTTAGTATAGTATTAATGGTTTTTGTTGCAACTTGCAAGTAATTATGGGGAAGGCTATTTCATCATTACACACTATTCACATTGCTAGGCTCGATACATCTTCCTTCCTCTAGGTGTTTCTTGATTGTTGTTGTATATAAAGCAACATACCTCTCATAATTTTCATCTCTTCTTAACAAACCAAAATAAAATTTAAAAATTATAAAAAATCTCAAAATTTTTTGTTATCAAAATCATATATGGAAACTAAACTAGTGATTTGTTCTGAATTGGCAACAGTTGCAAACTCAAAGCTTGTGAAAGACATGATGCTAGTTTACTATGAGCGACAGGTTGAAGCTACTTCCAAGGAAGTTCATGATTTGAGGCACAAGGTTTCTGAGAAAAGAATGCTGATAAACAATAGGGATAAGATGATCAAGGAGTTAGAGCTTTTATATGGTTTTGATTCTGCTCTTGAAAGCATTGCTGATTTAAGGAGGATGCAAGAGGAGGACATGATGGCATCTGATAGGTTGCTTGTTGATATTGCCCAAAAGCATAAGCGTCTAGGTGATTTGGGCAACTTTATCACGAAGCTTGGATCAATGAACTACTGATGTGGTTGATATGTTAGTTGACTATGTTTATGTCTTTTGTGTTTTGTGGTGTCATGGTTGATGTTGTTGGTAGTCTTTCTGATGTTGTTGTGTTTTGTGCTGTCATCGAATGGTAACGATAGATGTATGGTATGATGTTAAATATTAATGCAGCTATGTTAATGTCAATATTATTTTCTAACAGCCTTTTGATTTGTAAAGTTACAATGTCAAGTGTTTAGCACTGCCTAGTTCCAAAAATGCATATACTTAAGAAAGTCAAACTTTGTTTATTACACCTAAATGCAGGAAGTTACCTACACATACCAACCAAGCCTTTAATGGCATTTACTTATACATTGAACTATGTGATCCTCTTTACTTTAAATGGCCATTACATAAACACAACATTACACACAACATTACACCATCAAAAACCTGTCAAACACTAAACCTCATCCACAATGACTTCCAAGCCAAATGTTATTGAAATATCCTCTGATTCATCAGGACTAATGTCTCCTAAACCTGATTGGAATTTCCCCTACCCTCCTACAGGTAGCTTTCATAAGAGAATACCACCTAAGGGAAAGGTTGTTGACTCGAGCTCTGACGATTTTAGCTCCTTTAACAGTAGCTTTTTTAATGATAGCTTGGTTTCTAGCTATCATTCAACATCTGAAGATGAAGCTGTCTCAAAAAAAGCCACAATGTCCAAAAACCCTCCAGTTCACACTCTGTCAATCCCAGGAAAAAGGGAACAAGTTCTATGCCTACCAAATCAGGAAACTAGGGAAGAAATCCAAGCAAAGAAGAGAAAGGGAAAAGGCCCAATTGAACTCACTAAGGGTAAAGGGAAAAGGACAATTAGCTGAGCTTTACTAGTCTTGATGTTATGATGCTACTGTAATAAGTACTATGTTTTCTCCTTGTATGTAATCAACTATGCAATCAACAATGCATCTATGTATGCAGAATTTTGTTATGTAATAACAGTTGGTTTTTCAAGTTGAAGATGCTATTTTTCATTCATGTTAAACCCAAAATACAACTTTAAAAAACTATATATCCTACAAGTCACAAATTAAACCAATATAAGCATCAAATCATTTGTGTATAATTACAATGGATAGTGGGCAGAATTTGCTATCTTTATAATTGTAAAAAACAATTTCGAGAATAATATAATTTCACCATTATTGCATAAAAAAAATGATTTCCTAATTAAAAAAATTACCTAATTTAGATCTAAATGAACCTCCCTCCGTTGTTGATGGCCGGACCGGCGAGTGGTGGCTGTGATTGGTTACTGGTGAACGGTGGATGGTGAGTGGTGGCTGTGATTGGTGAGAAATGTGCGAAATTTGAAATTTGCTGAAAAAAATATGGGGGTCTTTAATTTTGAAATTTGCTGAAAAAAATATATATGGGTGGGATTTTAAAAAATATATATATGGGTGGGTTTTTTTTAAAAATATAGGGGGCTTTAATTTTGAAATTTGCTGAAAAAAAATGGGGGCTTTTTAAAAATTTTGGGGAAGGAAATACCAAAAAGGAAGCAACAGGTATCGAACCTGTGACCTCCCCTTCACAACACCAACAACTCAACCATCTCCGCCCTTGGGTCTTTTTCGATTATACCTTCTTTTGTATTCCTCTTATAGACTATCTACTTTATTAAAGAAAATTGTTACAAAATCCAAATATCTTCTATACAAAGTTAAACCTGTTAGTACAACGTTAAACCTAGCAACACTAATAGAGACACAAGCAGTAATAACATTATTTCCTTTTTGCTTGTCTGAAGATCTTTCTCAGTAACTCTCTTGCCATTACTGAGTCTTCATCAGTAACTGTCAGCTTAGCATCTAACATAACAAATAAGCTAGCTGCCCTTAATGGATAATCTTTTTCTATCAGCATGTAGACATCCACTCCATTCTTTGTAGATACATGGTGAACACCACATGTATCATACAGTCTCCATTTTGTACTCAACTCATGAGCTCGAAAATTCCATAAGTTATCTTTTGGATCAGGTTCATACAACCTCTTCAATTCCACCCATAGCTCCTTCTCTTTGTCTTGTATACGATATGTAGATCTGAACATTTCTTTAACCAGACTCCATAGATTGTCCAAGTCTTCTCTATAAAAAATCTTCAGCATATCTTCAAAATACTTATAAATTTCTGAGTGTCCTCCTAGCCTGATTATCTTCCAAGCTTTCCCAAATGTATCTTTGTGTATCTCCAAATCAATAATTGGACGTTTAGCTTGAATAGGATGATGAACATCCAATGCTTCTGGGATTATAACAATCATATGCTGCTTGAGTCTTTCGTCAGTTAATTCCTCTGCTGTTTCTTCTTCATCTGCTGTAGGTACTTCTTCACAATCTTCTGTTTCTTTGAAGATTCAGACTCCAATATTATACCATGTCTTCTTGTAGTTCTACATGGTTTTTCTGTTCCCATGGGAGTAAATGTGTTCACTCTTGTGTAAACCCTTTCAAACTCACTCTTGATCTCCTCAAAACTTCTACCTTGGAACTGCTTCCTTTTGTATCCAGCCATGTTCATCATGTAAACACACATGGTGTGTCTTTGCTGAGCTTTACTAGGTGGTTTACTCCTCTTTTCTTTGGCTTTTTGTTCTGCAGCAGACTTTCTTCTGGAATTTATTAGTTCAACAAGTTGTCTTGACTTCTCATCAATGGACAACACTTCATCTCCTCTGACTTTACCTAACTTTTCCTTTAAAACTTCATCAGCATCAATCATATACTGAACTTCTTGAGCGTGATCAAACATTGCTTCAGTTGCTTGATTTGCAAGTCTTGTTTGATCAAGGAAATATGCAATATCAACAATTTCTGATGTTTCATCTTCCTATGCTTTATTAGCTACCTCTGCATCAAAACTAATCTGAGCAAGAACACTCTTCTTGTCCTTCTTTGGTGGCTCTTCTTCAATCATAATGCCCTTTGCTTTATGTGCCCTTTGCCTTCTATCATACACATCCATATCTTGTTGATGAGAAGTACCAATATTTTCAGCATCCAAATCTTCTTCACCCATATCTTGCCTCCCCTGAAACTCAACATTCTGTTCAACCAAAGAAATATTGGGGTCTTGATCAATATCAGCTGTCTTCCTCCCCCGTTTGGAAGAAACATCCATGTCATCATCATCTGAGCTTGTAGACTCCACAATATTTGCCTTTCTCTTTGCTTCAAGTGACTTGACTTTAGACTGCAATTTCTTCACTTTTTCAATGACCTTCTTGTAAGCAGTACTATACAACTGCTTTGTCTCCTTGAGTGCTTGCTTTGTCTCCTTGAGTTCTTGCTCTGTCTCCTTGAATTCTTGCTTTGTCTCCTTGAGTTCTTTCTCCAACCCAGTCACCCTTTGAGTCAATTTGGTACAAATATCCATCAATTCCATTAGTGACACTCTGCCCTCATCACTTCCAGGTGTGTTACCTCCCGATCGAGGTGAATCGTGGGGCATTTCCCCCATATTTGGTTGTGAGGCTGATTGAGAACCAGATGAACCTGTGGGTGTGTGATTGGACTCAACTGGGCTTGTTGATCCTTCACCCTGAATGTTTTGATTTTGAACCAACATTGTTTCAAAAAGTGGAACTACTATCCCATTAAACCCCCTAGAAGCCATGCTCATGTTACTGAACAGTTTTTGAGTAAGGCAAGGAGTTGGATAAACAATTTTATGAGATAGAAGCAAACTTTTCCGTATATTCAAAACCGTTTGTATAAACCTTGGATACATTAAAAACTTGTATTTGTTATCCACATTTTTCACCATACCATCAAAAATTAATTTTGAAAAGTTAAAAGTCCTGTTTGTTGCTAAACAAATGAGAGCAGTTGCAATATTGCTGCTGAATTGCTCCCATGCGGTTTTCTTTGGACTTAAACAATGAAGGATGGTATGTATGAAGAATCTCCATTGGGGGTCAAAACATCCTTTTTGAAAAGTCAGAATTTGAGAAGATGTGTCCTACCCCATTCTGGAAAGGTTATGAAAAATTTCAGTATTAGGCAAAGAACTAATACCATTTTCATCTGCTAAATGGAGATGCCTCCTAACAGATGCCTCAGTAATAGTTATTTTTCTGCCATCAATTGTTGCAATTAACTCTTTGTCTCCATTCTCAAATGTATTGGTAGTAACAGACCGCCAAAACTGTTTGATTTGAGAGACATAGATAGTAGGATCGACTGTAAGAGCGTACCTGATGTGGGTATTGTTTAGAAAATCTATTATCTGGTGGAAGCGTTGACTCCCTTCTGGTTTCTCCAAGAATGCAACTTGGTTATGCGTATCACAAAACTCTAAATTTGCCATGAAAATTGAGTAAATGCTTGATTAGAGTGCTGGGTTATGATTGGACCTACTTCAATTAATTGTTTCTCAAGTTTGAAGAAATGATATAAATTGTATAAAGAAAGAGAGTTATCCAATTTATGAAACCCTACTCTGTTATAGAGTTTTTTTTAAGAGGTAAGTAAAGTAAAGTAATGTAATGTAATGTAAAGAAATAGGGAAGAGCGGAAGTAAAGTTTATAGATTTTTGCATGTTTTTATACTAGAACGTAAAGTAAATGAAAGTAGGTGGCCTCATTTTATACTTTTTATATTTGTGGAATTACTATTATAACCTTGCTCCATAATAAATACACACTAAAGACAAAGGTTGTTTTCGACATTAACTCATTTGATTTTTGTCTTTATTCACTTTACTTCACTATGAAAGTTGGGACAAAGAAAACCAAGAACACACATAAAATTTCACTCCATTTCATTCCCTTCATCTAAAAAAACTTGAGAACATAGTGTAAATAAAGTGAAGTAATTGACAATAGTTACCCCAACGGTTAGAAATAAACCACGGTTAAAACCCAGAAACGGCTACCCAGTACCCAGCAGTACAACGTTTTACTCTAGCAGAACAAACGTTTGCCTAGCAGTAATAACTTTGTGCATCCACTCCATTCTCAGACAATTAATTAAACATCAAATATTTCATTGATATTTTTTAAGGCTACAAGTATATACATCTAATTATCCAACCTAAATACTAAACATACTAAAAACAAAAAAAAAAAAAAAAAAAAAAAAATCATCCTAAACTGCTTCACTCCATTTCACCCCAACTTGTTAGAACCAGAGCTCTCTTCCCTGCTTCCCATCAATTTCTGGCTTTCCTTGAGTCGTTTAAACACAATTTCAAGATCGCTAACCCTCTTTTCTAGATTATAAGGGTCCTGAAACCCATCTTGTTGCTCCCCCTGGTTTTGCAGCACAAACCCATTTTGCTGCTCCACCACAATTTGCTGCTGATCCTCTTCTTTTTGCTGCACCACCTCCTCCTCTTCACCTTCCTCCTCCTCTTCCTCTTCATCTTCTTCCTCCTCCTCCCCGTAGTCACACAATCCCCAAACCTCATCCCAGTAAAAGTCTTGCGCATGCAGCCAGTTCAAAATTTGACCCCTCATCCACGTATCTACCTTCCTATACGACCCATATTCTGCAATGGGTTCATCCCCGAAAGCAATTAACACTGCGTCAAATAGCAAATTGTTGTTTAACACCCACTCGTACTCTTCAGCATCATTTTGAAAGGTAACATTATTTGCTGCCATTGTTGAAGTTTTCTTTGAATTGAAAGGGATATATGTGTTTGTGTGTGTTCTTTGGTATATATATAGTCGATAGGTATAAATAGGCTGGAGAGGTAGATGCCAAGACTTTAGGCGGGAAAATGGATCGACGGCGCGCGCCAAAAGTAAAGTGTCAATTGAAGTTTTACGATTTCCTTTTACCAAGTATTGACTTTCCATGTACAATGAGTTGATGCAAAAACAAGTTGTATATCATGCTTTGTGAATAATAAACTTCCAAACTCAATATTTCCAACTATTGATCAAGTGGTGGTTTGGTTTAATTAAGAGTGGCAAGATGTGTAGAAAAAAAAAAGAATAGTAGTTAAAAAAAAAAAAAAAAAAAAAAAAAAAAAAAAAAAAAAAAAAAAAATCTAATGTTGTTGACGTGGCGGTGAAAACCAACTATAGCCGACGGTTCGGGTTCGTGGCGGGTTTTAGTGTACCCGTACCCGAACCCGTTTATAATATACCCGTACCCGCCCCATATCCCACCGGATACCCGTTATCCATCGGTTTTTCGGGTTTCCCCGCGGGTATCGAGGTTATCCGTAATATAATTAAAAGTTAAAGAAAATGAATATCGTATCAAACGATTTAACGCAACATATCGCAACGCAACGTACTCGGCACGATATTCACCAAAAAAATCAAATGCGCAAGAGGTTTCAAAAGTTAATCATTCTCATTTCAAAAGATAATCTCGTTTTAGCCTTTTAAAAGGGTTTGGTATCCTCATTCGTGTGACGGTAGAGAACACGGACTCACGAGTACTCACTCCAAAAAAACGAATAACCGAATTAATAGTCGAGAAGAGTATTGACAATAACTCGAGAAGAGACGAGATGACGAAAACAAGTCGAAGAGATAACTAACAACAAACATATCAAATAAGATGAGTCGATTGGTAATCGTCTGTATTTTCCCATAATCCCGTTTATTAGTACAAGGTATACTCGTTTTATGATTTAAAACAAGTTTGGACTTACGACAAAATTAATCTTTGGAAATAACAAAATTTCGCCAAGACCCTTTCATTTATCGAACGTTTCCAATTCAAAATACTTTATTGAAAATCAATTTCCCAAGTAATTTATAATATAACGAGTATTTATATAAACCCTAAACCCTAAACCCTAAACTCTAAACCCTAAACGCTAAACCAATCCGTAACTCAAACAATAACCAAACGAATAGTCCAATAAATCCAAATATGTTAGTGTACGGGTAGCATGTCTCGAATAGTCCAATATCCCTCGTGTGTTCCGTTTTTATCCCAAATGTCACACGAAAGGTTTTCAAAATCGAGATCCTACTTATTTCAACATGTTTCTTGTTATTCTTTTGTTTATATAATGTAACGTGTTTTATATATACATATAGGAACCTGCTAAAACTGTCGGACCTGAGAAAAAGCCTAAGTCACGACAAAACGGGCCTCCAGATTCCCAATCAGAACAAAATGTGTCTCCAACACAAGCACTGCCAACAGTATGTATTTCAACATGTTTCTTGTTATTCTTTTGTTTAAATAATTTCTGATATATGTACATGCAAAAATTCTTTTTTAAGCCATTTAACTGCAAACTGTGGCACTTAAAGAAATCAAATATCGTTGCTTTGGGTACATACATGTGTTTTTTCAACGTACATATATATAATTCTTGATATATAATTCAATGTTTGATACAAGCGTCTTTTGTTACTACAGGTTACACTGCCAACTACAATGCAAAAGAAAAGTGACAACAACTGTGGACCAACAGCACCATCGAAGCGCAAAAGTAATGTCTCTATTGAAGCCCTAAAGCAAGCTATGCCGGCGAAGAGTCAAAAGTCTTTAAATTATGGTACTTGAGAATTTGATTATGTACGACATTACAATTGTATATTCTGTTCAGTTATATACATTCGAGTTTTATTCAATTTCAAATTTCTTTTTGTTTATGATTCTGTTTTATATATATAATATACTCATTCCAGCAGCACTAGCATAGTACTAGCAGTAGCAACTCTGCTCCAACAGTACTAACTTAAAAATACCAGTAATAACCCTGTGACTAAAAGATGCAGTCATGTATTATGGTCACGCTTATCAACATTATTGGTCACTCTTTGTTTAATTCGATGTGTGACTAAATATTACAAAAGGCCACACAAACATAAAATTCAAGTGGCCATTGGATGATCAATAGTCACACAAAATACAAATTTCTTCACTTTAAACAGCATATGGTCACACTTATTAACACTTTTGGCCACTTTATGCTTAAGTGTATGTGACTAAATACCCAAAACAAACATGCTTTGTGTGACTGAATATTACAAAAGGCCACACAAACTAAAAATTCATGTGACCATTGGATGATCAATAGTCACACAAAATACACATTTTTTCACTTAAAACAGCATATGGTCACACTTATCAACACTTTTGGCCACTTTATGCTTAATTGTATGTGACTAAATACCCAAAACAAACATGCTTTGTGTGACTAAATATTACAAAAGGCCACACAAACTAAATATTCATGTGACCATTGGATGATCAATAGTCACACAAAATACACATTTCTTCACTTAAAACAGCATATGGTCACACTTATTAACACTTTTGGCCACTTTATGCTTAATTGTATGTGACTAAATACCCAAAACAAACATGCTTTGTGTGACTAAATATTACAAAAGGCCACACAAACTAAGAATTCATGTGACCATTGGATGATCAATAGTCACACAAAATACACATTTCTTCACTTAAAACAGCATATGGTCACACTTATTAACACTTTTGGCCACTTTATGCTTAATTGTATGTGACTAAATACCCAAAACAAACATGCTTTGTGTGACTAAATATTACAAAAGGCCACACAAACTAAGAATTCATGTGACCATTGGATGATCAATAGTCACACAAAATACACATTTTTTCACTTAAAACAGCATATGGTCACACTTATTAACACTTTTGGCCACTTTATGCTTAATTGTATGTGACTAAATAACCAAAACAAAGATGCTTTGTGTGACTTAATATTACAAAAGGCCACACAAACATAAAATTCATGTGGCCATTGGATGATCAATAGTCACACAAAATACACATTTCTTCACTTAAAACAACATATGGTCACACTTATTAACACTTTTGGCCACTTTATGCTTAATTGTATGTGACTATATAACGAAAACAAACATGCTTTGTGTGACTAAATATTACAAAAGGCCACACAAACTAAGAATTCATGTGACCATTGGATGATCAATAGTCACACAAAATACACATTTCTTCACTTAAAACAGCATATGGTCACACTTATTAACACTTTTGGCCACTTTATGCTTAATTGTATGTGACTAAATACCCAAAGCAAACATGCTTTGTGTGACTAAATATTACAAAAGGCCACACAAACTAAGAATTCATGTGACCATTGGATGATCAATAGTACACATTTCTTCACTTTAAATAGCATATGGTCACACTTATTAACACTTTTGGCCACTGTTTTTTAAATTGTATGTGACTAACTTGAAAAAAACAACACACGATGTGTGACTAAATCATCACAAACGTCACATTTATTATATTTTCGTGTGGCCATAGGATGGGAAATAGTTACACATACTGATGAATCCAACAAAACTTGTGCCTAATTAGTCACACATATTCGGGTTTTGGTCACTCTTTTTCGATGAAAACGGCCACAAACTAAACAATGTGACTATATGATACCTACGGCGGCGCGACTTTTTGTCACACACACCTAAAACAACGTGTGTGACTATATGCATATAGTCACGCATTTCCAGTGTGACGATAGGCAGAATCTGTACCAGTGAAAGTCTTCTCAAATCTTATTGATTTACTTCATAAAGCTTCGCATGTAAATATTGTTGTAAATACATACATGTTAATATCTATACTGTAAATATAGAAAACTTCAAAAAGACATAAAAAATATAAAACAACAAAAATCAAAAATATTCTTCTCACGACATGTCTCTTGTCTAATCAATATTCTGTACGTATCTAGATATGTCATTCAACAATGATACGGATATGTACAGATGCTTGAGCGAGAGTTTTTTTTTTTTTTTATGTTTTTCTAAAACATGTCGTTTCTCAAATTTCTTCATTACGGCTTTCGTGCATTTCAGTACGAAACCCGAGCTACATTGAATGACTTCTGATTATTTCCGATCAGAACTCGCAATGTTAATGGCAAAAAGCTAAAACCCGTGAGCACTTAATCAAAATTGTTTCAAAAGATTTTTCAAAGTCTTTTTATAAATTTTGTGCTCACAACGACTCCCTCAAAGACCTCTAAATGCTTTTAAAACTCTAAAGTTTAACCATTTGCTATGATTAAGGGGGAGTAGAAAAAGAAAAAATGTTCCATTTTTCATGCTAAAATCAGTCCGTCTCTCCACAAAAAGTTTCATTTTAATCAACTGTTTTCAAAAATACCACTTCATGCTATTTTTGAGGGGGAGATTAAGTGTTTATATATGGGGGAGAGGACGTGATTAAAATGTGATCTAAAAGAAGTTTTGTCGTTTGAATCTCAAAACGAGTTCTTCAAAAAGACTCAGAACAACCCTCGAATTGACGAAACTAAATGTCCGTTCTCGAAAAGACATGTCCTGGACGGGTAATAATTTCAAGCTGGTTTTCCAGTGATGCAAGCGTGTCTCGCAAAGGACTTATCTGAGTAGAAAGTACCAATTCGGGAGATGATCTTTGAATATGACCAGGACGGGTAATAACTTCAAACTAGTCTAACTAGTGATGTAAGGGTGTCCCGCGAAGGTTATGTTCATTGAAAGTCGATCAATTCAAATGTACGAACTCTACCCAACATGTGCAATTTATTACAAAAATGCATGAGCACATGTGAAGGGGGAGTGTTTCATAAATGCAAAACTCTCGATGTGTTAACAAAATGTGTTTTCTCATAAACACGTTGAGAGATTTTCACAAGGTTTAATGGCATGTGACAAATAATCTAGGATAATCATGGAGTAATAAGGTGATTATGGTTAGGTTATGTCGAATGATCCGCCAGAACCGGAGGGATCTATCCAAGGACTATTCCAATAGCTTAGCATTAGAAGTCCTTAGGAAAGATTGAAAAAAGGAGTATAATGAGAAAGGAGAAAGAAGGGGTTGAAGAATGAAAAAGAAAAGTTTTTGTAAGGGTGAAAAGAAATAGCCCTCCATGAAAACTTAGGATAGAAACCGGGTCAATACATCTGCTATAGGTATTCACTAAGGTGATACTGGTATTGAAGACAAGATGTCATGGACCCAGTGACGCAATGCACCACCCCTCCTATCCACTCAGATATCTCTTAAAAGATATTTGTTTCATTTCTCACGGAGAACACTACATAATCTATCGACCTCTCACTTCGAGATGTGTTGATATTGAAAAGGTGGCACTCTGCTCCATGCCTCCGACGACTAAAACCAAAACGCACATAATTGAGTCTAGAGACATGAGATTCATCAAAGATCTCTTAGGAACACTTCCTATGCAATACGCTTGTGTTCACTCACAAGGATACAAGTTGTATGAGTCTTAATGAGATCCAAGGATCTTGCCTCACGTTATGATGGCAGCTGGATGTTTTATTGCTAATTGTTTTATGCAGGTACCAACGGAAGTTGATGAAGCGAAAAGTGTACCGCTTTTAAGGGGTCATTTAAGCCCTAAATCGTATTTATTTGATCAAATATTGCCCTAAATCGTTCCTTTTGTCATTTTAGGTACTTTTGGGGAGAAATCTGGAAAAGGAGGCATTTTGGACGTTTTTGGAGCACATAAGTGAAGAAAACGACAAAGTCTCAAAAATCGGCTAAAAGTTACCTTTGACGGCGTCAGATTTTACTCTGGACGGCGTCATGGCTTGGCAAGAAAAGGTGGATGTGAAATTTACTCATGATAAGCCAGTGAAAATTGCATGTGAATTCTGACGGCGTCACGCTTTAACCTGATCAAGGGCGTCACGGCTTAATTCAAAGAGGGACGGCGTCACGTTCAAGTTTTGACGGCGTCAAGCCTTGATAAGCCAGAACGGATTTTGGAGAGCTAAAGAGGGACGGCGTCAAGAAGGCCATCCGGGAACCCTAGAAGCGGCGAGGTGACGGCGTCACACTCCATAAGGTGACGCCGTCAGATGTAAAAATCTATATATAGTTTTGCAATTCTTTGTCATTAGAGAGAGCTTAGTGTGGAAATTTTGGGAGAAAACCCTAAGACGATTTTAGCATCTTTTTCAAGGCTTTTTGCATTGAGATCTTCCATGTTACATTGAAAGATAAGTTATCAATTAATCATTCAATATGTCTATGTGTTGTTTGATTCTATCTTGTTCTTGTCTTTTGTTTAACATGTTAGGCTAGATTTATCTTGTGTTTGCTTAGATCTAATGAAACCTAGCTATTGATTATTGGTTATTAGTGTGTTATTAGTTGTATTGGATGATTGTTTATCTATGTTAGGCTTAAGAAAACTGGCTAACTTCCTATTCGGTAACTTGCTTGAACGTCTTAAGAAACATGAACCAAATGCGTACTAAAGGTTTTTATGGTTGTATTTAATGCACAAGCGAATTCTAGTGATCCCATGTTAGGAGCTTCCTAGCCGGCTCGACATAGGAGTGAAGTAGGAGCTTGTAGAGTTGGGGAAGTACGTACGCCACCCCACGATTGGTATTAAGGAATACACCCGTCATCCACGCAACTAATACACACTAATCAACCGGTAAAAGATAGTTAGGGAGTAAGGAAATCTAAGTGAACACATTTCTCTACACTTAAGTTTTCACCAACTTTTTATTTTCAGTTATTTTATTTTATTTGCATTCGTAGTAATTTGGGTTAGTTGATTAGCAACTAATTCCGCCCACTCCTTCAAACCCGAGATTTTACTTGCTTTCATAAAATTATAAAAACACAAAAAGAATCTTCCTCAACCCTTAGACCTATTAGAGTAGTCTTTCATACCTAACGAACACTATTCCCTGTGGAGAACGATCAATCCCCCGTACTTACCACTACACTATACTACATCGGTCAGGTACACTGCCTGGTGGGGTTGTAAGCCTCTTGAGATCCCTCGAGAGGTAAAACCTGTTGTAAGGTTGCAAAACCACGCATCAAGTTTTTGGCGCCGCTGCCGGGGAATAGTTATTGTTTAGGTTGAATTTTTATTTTATAGGTCTACTCACTAGATTCCTTTCTAGTGAGATTTTTGTTTTATTTTTCTAGGTTTTCTTTAGTCTATCTATTTTCTTCGTGTCTTTGTTCGTAACCATACCATCCGACATCATGGAAGATGGTAATATCCTTAATCCCAACAACCCACCACCACAACAACCACCACCACCTCCTAGAGCCCGTACTTTAGGAGAGTATTCCCGTCCTAGCCACCATGGCTATCGAAACACCATTGAGCTCACTCAAGGAGCCAATGTCTCACCCTTGCGATCCGACACCATCCGGTTGGTGCAAAGCGGATGCGCATTCCATGGACTTCGTTCTGAAGATCCTAATCAACACCTCAAGGACTTTCTCAAAATTGTTGATTCTATAGACCTTGATGTTGCCACTCGAGAGACAACCCGATTGCGTCTCTTCCAATTCTCTCTGCGGGATCAAGCTAGTCAATGGCTAGAACGTCAACCCGCAGGATCCATCACCTCTTGGGATGATCTCACTACTCGTTTCCTTGCTCAGTTTTTCCCACCGGGGAGAACTACCAAGCTAAGGAAGGATATCTTGACGTTTGAACAACGTCGAGGCGAAACCCTCTATGGAGCATGGATTCGATTCAAGGACTTACTCCAAAAAGTCCCTCATCATGGCATAAATCTCTGGCTTCAAATCCAAATCTTCTATGACCATGTTGATTACCACACCAAGCGTGCCATCGATCGAGCCGCCGGGGGCAGATTGCGCGACAAAAGCGCTGAGGAATCATGGGAGATCATTGATGAGCTTGCATCCGACGATGATGAATTGTGGCAAGTCTCCCACGACGTGCGCTCGGCAGTCAAGACATATTCATCGCCTGATACGGCTAATCAAATCACTAAGGAAAGCGTTAGTGAACTTGAGAAAAGGGTTGCATATCTTATGGAAAAGCAAAAGAGACCCTTAAGTCCACAAAAAGCAACAATTAACTCAGTTTCAAGCGTTAAGCAAACACCATTGTCCGAATCACCCCTTAGGGAAAATGCTAAACCCTTCCATAAGCACGCTCAACCCAACTCACCACCTCAGGAACTTAGTCCAACATTCGAAGCTCGAATGAGAGAGTACATGTCGAAACACTCCGAACGGTTGGCAAAATTTGAGGAAGCCGTCTACAAACAGAAGGAGGAAATGGAAGAGAAGATGGCGGAGATGATGAATCTTTTGAAAGAATACACAAATACAAAAGCCCCTGAAAAAGTGTTGGTGAGGAATGACGCTGAAGTTCCTAACACTAAATTTGTCAAGGCCACCTCCGTCGTCCAAGAGGGCGGAAATGATGGAAGAGGGAAATCCATAACTATGGAAGTTAACAAAGTTGACCTCATCCCACTTAATAATGGAAACACCAATGCCTACAAATGCGATTCCGACAAGGGAGAGGAGGCGCCCTCTGAGGAGCGCCAATTGGTTGAACCGCCAGTGTCACAACAAGTGAGGCATTACTTGAAGCACAAAATAAACAAGGAAACCATAAACGATTGGGTAGGAAACTATCGACGTACTCATCTACCCAACAAGGAGTCAAAGAAGATGGAACCGGATGATGAATCCGACACATTACCCGGGGGGCAATTGTATGAGTGCCTCGTAAGACAAAAGTTAGTGGAAAAGCAAGAATTCTACGGGGTCTTCGAAATACCATGCAGCATTGGAAAACTCAAGTATCTGGATGCGGTAGCTGACCAAGGTTCCGACGTAAATTTGATGCCTTTATCCGTTTATGTCCAGTTAACCGACGAACTGCCATCCATCACCCGTACTAAACTCTCCTTTGCAAAACATTCTTACGAGTACCCGTTAGGAATTGCGGAAGATGTGTTGGTCAACGTTGCCGGATTCCTATATCCGGTCGAATTCATGATTATTGAAAGAAATGACATGAATATGCCAATAATCCTTGGGGCACCCTTTCTCGCGACCACTAGGGCACAAATCAATTACGAAAAAAGTACCATCCAAATGAAGAAGGGGAAGAAGACGATAAACTTCCCAACGATTCCACGTCATATACGAGATGTTGCCCTACAAAAAAGGATGGAGGCTAACCCCAATGTAATCCGTGGTAATGTTCGAGAGAAAATCCTTGCATGGGAGGCAAGGATTAAGAATTACAATGAAAATGAGATTAGAGAATGTAAGGGTGGAAATAACGATTATATTGAGGCTGGTGAGCAGCCTAATAACCCCGCTGAATTTACAAAAGGAGACTCAGTGCTTCTAAGGCATTCAGAAACAAAAGCACCTACCGATGAACCAAGTCCCTGGTGGTACGGACCATTCACAATTAAAAGTCTACACCAAGATGGGGTAGTAAGCTTGACCAGCAAGGGAGGAGGTGATGTGACTGTGAATATCGAGCGATTGAGACACCACCACCCTGATAACAAGGATTATATCTATCAGGGGTACGTCATTATGAATGATGGAGTCACGTAATGTACGTGACTTTGAGTCTAGCTACAAGACTCGTTAATAAAGAAAAGCGCTTCTTGGGAGGCAACCCAAGCTTTATTTGCTTTGTGTGTTTGTTTGTTTGTTTGTTTTTATTTGTTTCCGTATGTGTGTTTAATTTTTATTAGTATTGATTCATGTTCAAAAGTAATTTGTGAAAATGCTTTATTTTGTTTTTTTTAACTTCGTCTTAACTACATATAAAGGTATTTTGCAAAAGATAAGTGTAAGGGAAATCTAAATCGGTTTATTAGAACACATATGAACATGAATCGTAATAATAATAAATTAACATACATATTCGTATTTGTTTGAGTCAAATGCTTGTATCGAGTCATAATGATGTTTTGCAGGATTTCCAGGAAGTAAGGTAAAGGTTTTTCCAGAAATTTTCCGGAAACTTAAAATGAGAATTTTTGTCAGGTCATTTCTGACGGCGTCAGGGTTTATAACCTGACGGCGTCAGATTTAATTTTCAGAAATTTTTGAAAGTTTTGTTTTTAAAAAGTTTTTATTAAATCTCCAACTTATAATCTCCAGGAATCTGCAAAATTATCATTCCACAAGCATTATATCCTTATATATAGATTTTTCCCTCCGATGTTATGCAGGTTTTCGTGTTTGTTTTCTCAGGTTTAACAGGTTATTTTGGACAAGGAAATGTTTTGAATCAAGCTTTTGGCGATGCATTAGTCATGGAGCTTCAACATTACTTTGGAAGAAGATCTAACCGTGTTACTTCATTATCCACCGAGCGAATCAGGGGAGTATTTGATTTCATTCTTTTACTTTTTACTTTTACATCTTGTTATTTGAACATTGGGGACAATGTTCATCTTAAGTGTAAGGGGAGGGTAAAAGTACGATTTTAGAGAATGCTATTACGCTTGATTTTTGTTTGTTTAATAGTAGATGTGTAATAAAACTGAGAGAAATACTTGTTAAGGTAATTTTAGTGCCAAATTTAAAATTTTTTACAACATATAGGAGTGAAACTTTGATCTTAATGAGCGTCTCACGGATAGGAGTTATATGACTAGCACAAAAACCGTACCACTAAAAAATTTTCCACCCCCAAATATGTGAGGTTCGCCCCTAGAATTGGTAGGAAAAGCATTTATGCTATGATGTGTGTACCGGTAGCACTTAGATTCTAGAACTTGCGTTAGGACCATTCCGAGGCCACAAGTGAGACTACATTCTTGTAGTTAGATTTACTACATGATAAGAGGCATTAGGATTAACCCATTGTTTTACACCTGTGTTTTTGTTATAATTACGTTGGCTACATTGGTCAAGTAATTCTCCCACACCCTTTGCGTTGTACTCATTTTTAGTACACGATACCCCTAGTACACCCCTCAGAGCCTATCTTTTCGTTTCAACCTTTAAGCATTTTACTTAAAGGAAGAATTTGTTTACACCCCACTTAAATGTACACCCAAATCGCCTTAGCCTACCTTGTATGCACTCATTTTTAGTGCATTATTGTTACAACATTTGTTTAAACCCAAGTTAATTATCTAATTGATTACATGGTTGCTAAGTCGAGTCATATCCTTGTACATATTGTTTTGGGACGATTGAGACTCATGGGTAAAGTACTAGTGTAATGGAGTAATGGGGAAGAACATCATTTATTACCCCCATATGTGCTAAATATTTTAAAAGTACTCCAAGTTTTTCAATTATCTTAATTCGAGTCATTAGAATAGTTAATTGTAAAGTTATGTAAAAGTTCAAGTGTAAGGGGAATGCAATGCCCCTATGATGTATTATTTTGGATGGTAGGGCAAGAGTGTATGAAAAAAAAAATCGAAAAAATCAAGAAAAATACAAAAAAAAAATGAGAAAAAGAAAAATAGAAAAAACATACGGACTACCATCCCGTTTCATTTTATGTTTATTTTTATGTTTTTGTTATTTTGTTATTTTGTTTCTAGCTTAAGATTGAGTCGAGTCTTGGCTTAGCAACATTGTATAGTACATGTAATTGATCAAGATCTTTAACTCGCCACCAGTAAAATATCCTTTATCCAACAAAACCGTGTTTTCCTTTTCCCTACACCTAACGTTATAACCCATGTAAAAGCCCTCTTTGATAGTTTATCTTAGGTGCTTACGCCTAGTGGAGGAGGTTTTCGATCCTTTCCCAAGCCTATGGTAATCTATTTGCTATGACAGGTAGTGAGAGATATTATCCGTTTTCATTTATGAGATTTATTTTGATGACACTTGAGAGATGTGAGTATCTAAACACTACTTGTGAGGTGCTAGTTTATAATCTCCGTGCTTATTATGATTGAAGTAGAACGATTATTTGTTGTAATTACTTTTATATTTGCATTAAATGACCCCTAACCTGTATTTTGATTAGAATAAAAGCGCATTTGCTTGAGGACAAGCAAATCTCAAGTGTAAGGGTATTTGATGAAGCGAAAAGTGTACCGCTTTTAAGGGGTCATTTAAGCCCTAAATCGTATTTATTTGATCAAATATTGCCCTAAATCGTTCCTTTTGTCATTTTAGGTACTTTTGGGGAGAAATCTGGAAAAGGAGGCATTTTGGACGTTTTTGGAGCACATAAGTGAAGAAAACGACAAAGTCTCAAAAATCGGCTAAAAGTTACCTTTGACGGCGTCAGATTTTACTCTGGACGGCGTCATGGCTTGGCAAGAAAAGGTGGATGTGAAATTTACTCATGATAAGCCAGTGAAAATTGCATGTGAATTCTGACGGCGTCACGCTTTAACCTGATCAAGGGCGTCACGGCTTAATTCAAAGAGGGACGGCGTCACGTTCAAGTTCTGACGGCGTCAAGCCTTGATAAGCCAGAACGGATTTTGGAGAGCTAAAGAGGGACGGCGTCAAGAAGGCCATCCGGGAACCCTAGAAGCGGCGAGGTGACGGCGTCACACTCCATAAGGTGACGCCGTCAGATGTAAAAATCTATATATAGTTTTGCAATTCTTTGTCATTAGAGAGAGCTTAGTGTGGAAATTTTGGGAGAAAACCCTAAGACGATTTTAGCATCTTTTTCAAGGATTTTTGCCTTGAGATCTTCCATGTTACATTGAAAGATAAGTTATCAATTAATCATTCAATATGTCTATGTGTTGTTTGATTCTATCTTGTTCTTGTCTTTTGTTTAACATGTTAGGCTAGATTTATCTTGTGTTTGCTTAGATCTAATGAAACCTAGCTATTGATTATTGGTTATTAGTGTGTTATTAGTTGTATTGGATGATTGTTTATCTATGTTAGGCTTAAGAAAACTGGCTAACTTCCTATTCGGTAACTTGCTTGAACGTCTTAAGAAACATGAACCAAATGCGTACTAAAGGTTTTTATGGTTGTATTTAATGCACAAGCGAATTCTAGTGATCCCATGTTAGGAGCTTCCTAGCCGGCTCGACATAGGAGTGAAGTAGGAGCTTGTAGAGTTGGGGAAGTACGTACGCCACCCCACGATTGGTATTAAGGAATACACCCGTCATCCACGCAACTAATACACACTAATCAACCGGTAAAAGATAGTTAGGGAGTAAGGAAATCTAAGTGAACACATTTCTCTACACTTAAGTTTTCACCAACTTTTTATTTTCAGTTATTTTATTTTATTTGCATTCGTAGTAATTTGGGTTAGTTGATTAGCAACTAATTCCGCCCACTCCTTCAAACCCGAGATTTTACTTGCTTTCATAAAATTATAAAAACACAAAAAGAATCTTCCTCAACCCTTAGACCTATTAGAGTAGTCTTTCATACCTAACGAACACTATTCCCTGTGGAGAACGATCAATCCCCCGTACTTACCACTACACTATACTACATCGGTCAGGTACAATGCCTGGTGGGGTTGTAAGCCTCTTGAGATCCCTCGAGAGGTAAAACCTGTTGTAAGGTTGCAAAACCACGCATCAGAAGTCCATCCTCCATCATCATCTGCTGTGACGACGCATCTGGACAGAAGATGTAGATCAAGGCAAGAAAGACCAAAAGTCAATACTTTAAAGATCACAGTGCATGAAGGAACATTGAATCAAGAATATTATACATTGACACATAAAGTTCAAGATGTCAAAAGCGAAAGACCAATCACGGGAGCATCATTGAAATGACCATCCCTTAGGGGGAGATTGTTAGCAATTATTTTTATAAATTGCAAAAGTGATGGTCATTAGTTTTTAAGTCTTAAGTGTGTAATGTATAATATGTTAGTAAAGTGGGCTTGTAGCATTAGATCTATAAGTGTTTCATTTGTTTAAGTGTAGTGCAAATACAAAGCCCACTAGAAAGTCCAAGTCAAAGCACACAAGCCATGTGTTGGCTGTGTTGTGCGTATAAACACACACTCTTTAGTCT
Organism: Artemisia tridentata subsp. tridentata; assembly: GCA_021014915.2. Lineage (NCBI taxonomy): Eukaryota > Viridiplantae > Streptophyta > Magnoliopsida > Asterales > Asteraceae > Artemisia > Artemisia tridentata. Next base: position 186,467,652 of record CP139509.1, on the reverse strand, counting down.
CAAAGTGTGCCTCATTATTTACATAAGAAAACAGAGTGTGTGTGTGTGTGTAAAAGCAAAACCTCTCTAGTCTTTGTATTATCTTCAACTTTGAATATATTCATTAGACTTGTAAAATATCCACATATCTCTTCTTGATTTGTATGCTTATGAGTGTCATCGAGTTTGTGTTACTTTGTATGACTTACAAGTGGGTCGATCTCTACATTGGGTCTTTAACAAATTTTAGGTCTAGATTGAACTTTCCTCGGTAAAAATATGTATAACAGAATTGCTAAGGAGTTAATGAATATAAAGTGATAATAAAAATGGAAATTATAGCTTAATTAATACTCCGTACGGCTTAAACATTGAGTGGGCACTCTGTAGCAATTCCATATATATATTTAATCCCCTAACCATTCACCCTATCTCGTAGTACACAACAAATGTTTTCTATTATACTTGCTCTGCTATTTTGCTATACATTAATGCAAGCTATTTTCACGCTTCTCAGTCTTGGAAAACCAAAGAACCTTCCTCCTGGCCCAACTCCACTTCCGATCATCGAAAACCTCCACCAGCTAGGCAAAAAGCCTCATCGATCCCTAGCGGAACTAGCTAAAATCCATGGTCCTCCAACACATTAGTCATCTCCTCCGCCGCTTGTGCCAAAATGGTCCTCCAAAAGCAAGACCTCGCCTTCTCCAACCGCTTTGTCTTTGACGTCATCCATACCCATAATCATTTCCAAGAATCCGTTGTTTGGCTCCCTATTGGTGCCAAATGGCGGAGCCTACGTAAGATTCTCAACTCAAACATATTCTGTGGCAAATGCCTAGACAATGGCATAAACAAACAATTGCGAAGCCAAAAGGTGCAAGAACTCATAGCATATTGCCAACATGCCAGTGAGTCTTGTAACTTTATAGATATTACCCGTTTCCCAGGTGTTGGGACCTACCCAGGATGAAAATGGATAAAGACTTGATGTGATTGGTTGGTCAACAAACGTAACGTTTTAGTCAAACCCGATAGTCAAGTGATAGTCAAAACATGTGTTATAAAGTTATGGGAAGTATTATGTGTCTCAAATAGATAGGAAACGGACTTCAAGGACTTAAGTTGTCATATGTCAATTGTATTATAAGTTAGTTGTGGCTAAAATAGGATGAAAGAGACTTGAGGGACCATTCTTGCCATTAGCCCAAAGATGCAATCTAGTTAGATAAATCCAGGATGTTCTAGACTTATCCATCATTATTGAGATAAAGGTTGGAGGCCGGTTTTATGGAGAAAGAAAAGAGAGGGAAAAATGCAAGTAGTGATGATCAAGTGTAGAGGTTAAGTTCAAGATCAAGAATTCAACCCTAGTGATGATCCTTGTGCAAGTAAATAACTTTAATTAGTGTTAATTGATGATTTATGAATTAGGGTTTATGAACCTAATTTGGGGAAAAGTAAATGGTGGTTTTAAGATAATTGATGGGTTATAGTGATTATGAGGTAAGTTTGTGTGGGTTTAGTTAGTAAGAAAAAGGGTGTTCATCATATGATCAAAGTATGATCATATGATGATCAAGTATGTTAAAGGGTGTGTTGATTTTATAGTTTTTGGTTATGTGTTATTAAGTGTTTGTGAATGATGGTTATGAAGTAGGAAAAATGATGGTGATGATATGTTGATGGTGATGATGTGATGATGGTGATGATAATGGTGGAATCATGATATGATAGTTAGCTTGGATTGAAGGTAAGTAACTCTCACTAAAAACATGTGTTATATATGTATTATCATGTATGTGTTATAATGGTGTAAGAACATGGGACTTGGATTCGGGATGGTTGTAAGTTAGGAAGTGGTGGCTAGTGACTTGGCTAGGAGTATGTTAGTTTATCGGCTTTGGACTAAGTAAGGTATGTAGTTGGTTATGATTGTTGTGAATTGATGATAGTTATGTTATGAGGACATGTGTGAGATGGTTGAATGTTGTAGCTTAGAAGCTTTTGATGTGGTTATGATGCTTATGTGAAAGTATGTGTATGATATATGTTTTATGTCGGGTTACTTACTAAGCGTAAGCTTATTCTTTTAGTTGACAATGTTTTGTAGGTTCATGTGCGGCGGAAGGAAGGTTTATGTTTATAGCATAAGGATTTGGAAGATAGTGAACGATAGGAGCTAGGTAGAATACCGAGCTCGAGTCAAAGTTGTACCCCCGATAGTCTCTTTTATGAGTCGTTTATTGTGCGTCAAGGTCGTGAAATGGTTTGGTGGTCTAACGATGTGTCAAAGTGTTTATTATGTGTTTGTAGTCAATGTTTAAAGGGGCGTTTGGTAAAGGTGAGAATGTACCCATTTTGGGATGTAATCGGGTCAAGTACTGTTGGAACATGTTGGATATGTTAAGTTATTGATGTTGGTCAAGTTTGGTGTAAAACGGGAGTCTTATAAGTAGTTTGTTGTGAAAATGGGTCAAAGGGGTTTATGCATAACCCGTCAGTCTGGGATCCACTTTTAGGTTCCAATATCTGGACCTAAGTGTGGATCCAGTTTATTCATCTTGGTTATGAAGTTTACTCATCTTGGTTATGAATCCAGGATCCACTTTTAGGTTCCAATATCTAGACCTAAGTGTGGATCCAGTTTATTCATCTTGGTTATGAAGTTTACTCATCTTGGTTATGAATCCAGGATCCACTTTTAGGTTCCAAAGTCTGGACCTAAGTGTGGATCCAGTTTGCTCATCTTGGTTATGGTCCAGATTGGTCATCTTGGTTATAAATGGTCATCTTGATTATGTTCAAGGAATTTTGTAAATGGTAAAAAGGTCGAAAGTAAAGGTAAAGCGTTTTCCGTGTGTAAAGTTCAAAATTTTTGGTCAAAGTGGTCAAGGGGCGTTACATGCCAGTGAGTCTGGTGACTTTATAGATATTAGCCGGGTAGCCTTTCGAACCACCTTTAATATTATATCCAACACTATTTTCTCCAGACTTGATCCACGCGGATCAGGATTCAGGTAAAGAGTTTAAGGAAGTGGTGTGAAATATCATGGAGTTGGCTGGAAAACCGAATTTGATGTGTTTCCTGATGAACTTCCGGGTATGCCTCCTGCGCGTGAAGTTGAATTTAGTATTGATTTGATTCCGGGAGCCGAATTCATTTCCAAAGCTCCATATCGTATGGCACCAGTTGAACTAAAAGAACTGAAAGAGCAGCTTCAGGAACTTTTAGAGCGTGGTTTCATCAGACCAAGTGTATCTCCGTGGGGTGCACCAGTTCTATTTGTGAAAAAGAAAAACGGTAGTATGAGGTTATGTATAGATTACCGTGAGTTGAACCGTATCACTGTTAGAAACCGTTATCCGCTTCCCCGTATCGACGACTTATTTGATCAGCTTCAGGGAGCTAAATTCTTTTCTAAAATTGATCTGAGATCAGGATATCACCAGCTGCGTGTGAAAGAACAGGATGTTCTTAAGACCGCTTTCCGTACTCGTTATGGTCATTACGAGTTCCTAGTTATGCCATTCGGTTTGACTAATGCACCAGCTGTCTTCATGGATTTGATGAACCGTGTATTCCATGAGTATCTTGATAAATTCGTCATTGTATTTATTGATGACATTCTGATTTATTCTAAGACGAAGAAAGAGCACGAGGAGCATCTTCGTATCGTGTTGGAGATTCTACGGCAGAAGAAGTTGTATGCTAAGTTTTCTAAATGTGAGTTTTGGTTGGAGCAAGTAGCGTTTTTGGGTCATGCTGTATCGGCTGATGGGATTAAGATGGATCCGGCAAAGGTTGAGGCTATCACCAAGTGGCCAAGACCGACGAATGTGACCGAAGTCAGAAGTTTCTTGGGGCTTGCTGGTTACTATCGGAGATTTGTTGAGGGATTTTCACGTTTAGCTTTGCCGTTGACGAAACTGATGCGGAAAGGTGAGAAGTTTGTTTGGACTGATGAAAGGGAGAAAAGTTTTGGGGAGTTGAAAAAGAGACTAGTTTCTGCGCCTATTCTTACTCTTCCGTCGGGTACTGGTGGCTTTCAGATCTATAGCGATGCTTCGAAGAAAGGTCTAGGATGTGTTCTTATGCAGCATGGGAAGGTTATCGCCTACGCATCTAGACAGTTGAAACCGTACGAGGAGAATTATCCGACGCATGATTTGGAGTTAGCAGCTGTAGTTTTTGCACTCAAAATTTGGTGACATTACTTATATGGTGAGACTTGTGACATTTTCACTGATCACAAAAGCCTAAAGTATATCTTCACCCAGAAGGAGTTAAATATGAGGCAGAGGCGTTGGTTAGAACTTTTGAAGGACTATGATGCTAACATTCAGTACCATCCGGGTAAAGCGAATGTAGTGGCAGATGCTCTTAGTAGGAAGTCGTGGATTATTGCTAGCCTTGAGATTGAGCATATGATACTCAACGACTTGGAACTGATGGAGGTGGAGTTATGTGTTCGTGGGTATGATGGTTACTGGGCTAGTCTAAAGGTGAAATCTATCCTTATGCTACCAATTAAGGAAGCCCAGAAAGACGATGTTGAGTTGTGGTCTATCGTTCAGAATTTGGAAGAAGGAAGGCAGACGAAGTTTCGTGTTGACGATGATGGGATTGTATGGTATGGTGATCGATTGTGTGTTCCTAATGATCCTTCTATTCGTGAAGCTGTGTTATCCGAGGCACACAGTTCTCCTTTCACTATTCATCCGGGTTCTACAAAGATGTATAGGGACTTGAAGCAGCACTTCTGGTGGAATGGCATGAAACAGGACGTGGCAATGTTTGTGGCTAAGTGTATGACCTGTCAGCAGGTTAGGATCGAACATCAGCGTGCTAGTGGTCTTCTGCAGCCTCTAGAGATTCCTACTTGGAAGTGGGAACAGATTTCCATGGATTTTGTTACGGTTTACCTCGCACACAGAAGAAGCATGATGCCATTTTTGGTTATTGTTGATCGTTTGACTAAATCCGCTCACTTTCTTCCTATTCAGAAAGATTATTCGGGTAGTAAGTTGGCACAAATCTTTCAGCAGAAGATTGTTCGTTTGCATGGCACTCCGATAGCTATTGTATCTCATAGAGATCCGCGTTTTACTTCACGGTTCTGGAAGGGTTTGCATAAGGCTTGGGGTACTCGACTTAAGTTCAGTACGGCTTTTCATCCTAAGACTGACGGCCAGTCGGAACGCACTATTCAAACTTTGGAAGATATGTTGAGATCTTGTGCTCTTGAATGGTCGGGACATTGGGATGATTATTTGTGTTTGGTGGAGTTCGCCTACAACAACAGTTGGCATGCCAGTATTAAAGGGGCTCCTTTCGAGCTGTTGTACGGGCGAAAGTGTAGAGCACCTATCTGTTGGAATGAGGTTGGTGAACGGCTTATTGAAGATCCCGAATTGATCGAGGTGACTAATGAGAAAGTCGCCGTTGCTAAGGAAAAACTCAGGGAAGCTAGAGCTCGACAGAAAATTTATGCTGATCGTCATCGACGTGCTTTGGAATTTAGTCCTGGTGATCATGTTTTTCTTAAGGTTTCTCCATTTCGTGGTGTTAAGCGTTTTGGTATTAAAGGGAAACTTAGTCCGCGTTTCATTGGTCCATTTGAAATTTTAGACCGTCTTGGTGAAGTTTCTTATCGTTTGGCACTTCCTCCGCAGCTCTCCCATGTGCATAATGTGTTCCATGTATCTCTTCTGAGGGGATACAATTATCATCCGCCCCATGTTGTTTCTTACCCTTTGGATCAGATTCGGGAAGATTTGTCTTGTGTTGAAGAGCCTGAGGCTATTTTAGAGCGTCAGGATCGGGTCATGAGAAATAAAACTATTCCGTTCGTTAAGGTTCTTTGGAGGAATCATCCCGAGAGCGAGGCTACTTGGGAGACCGAAGAATCAATGCGAGCTAGCTATCCACATTTCTTTTCGTGATTCGGTACGTATTCGTTTGATTTTCCAACTTCAAATTTCAAGGACGAAATTTTTCTTTTTAGAGGGGAAGAATTATAATAAACTAGAACGCCGTTTCTAAAACCCGAGGTTATCTTGAACTTTAAACAAATGTAACCTAAATAAATATGAGTTACAGCTCAAGAATTACAAACGCTAAAACTATAACCTAAGTACTAATATAAATCGACACATGTTTCATCTTATAAGTTTAATATCACACGATTATAAGTCTCTACCTAGGCCGAAATTCTTTTAAACTTTGTACATAATTTATAAGCCTAAATGATGTCTAGATACATTGAGATTTTGAAAAGGAGTTGATCAAATTGAATCCCATATACTTGGCCAACAATTCAGCCTATAACTCCCTTATCTTTTATCTATTTCAACCAAACTATACACACTTAAGAAACACGCATTAAACCCTAGATAACAAATGCATTTCGGCAGCATTGTAATCCATAGCATTCGAGTGGAAGAAAAGTGGTATGAAGAAGGTAATTCGTGGTAGTATAAAGGGCACAACAGGGCTGTGTTTGGTCGTGGTTCTGTACTGGGTTCGAGGGTGTTTCGGCAGTTTTGCTTCGAACCAGGTTTTGATTTGGGGTCTCTTTTTCTTGTTTCGTCCATTTCTATTCGACACAAAGATATCCCTATCGTCGATCTTGTTTTCCCCTCGACACATGCACATAAAACGTTAATAACATGTAACCAAAAACAAGCTTTGGTCGAGTAAAAAGAATCCAGAATGAAAAGGTTACTGATCGCATAAAATGTTGCATATTAACACATGAAATGATGAGTATAATTGACACATTAAATAATGAAATACCTATTGTTCGACTTGTATAATTTTGGTCAGTTCTGGATCTGTTTTGCTAGGCGTATATGTGAGCTCTTTATGTCTTTAAATCTGGTCTTGAATCACGTGTTCGATCATTAATAAACACTATGAAATCTGGGTATTAGACGCATGAAATAATGAGAAACATACAGGTCGACCTAGGGTTTTAAATGGCTACTCAAATCAATATATATATATATATATATATATATATATATATATATATATATATATATATATATATATATATATATATATATATATATATAAGCTCATGAAATCTGGTTTCGGAAACATGTTTTCGACCTCTAGTATACAAGATGAACCTGGAAAAACTAGTGTATAAAGGATGGTATATATATGTGTGTCGATGTATAATAAAAAGGGGCTATTAGAATCTGATTTTAAACATGGTTGTTTGATCTATTTTATGAGAGTAATAAGAAACCTAAAACACAACATAAATCATGAAATGATGGGTGTACATATATGTGTCGATATGAGTTTAATGGGGCTATTTGGAATCAGATTCATGCATGTTTTGTTGGAGTATATACATGTGTCGTTATAGGGTTTTAAATGGCTAGTGGAAACTGATCTCATGCATGTTTGTTTAGGGTCTATTGTATACGTGAAAAACCTGGTATTATGTGTGTGATATGGAAGAGTGCATGCATGGGTTGTTCAAGTGTTATTTTATGTAATACTATATGGTGTGATTGTGTGTGTCGTATGGACTGGGAAAACAAGGAGTCGTGTGCGTGTTATAAAGTGTCAGGTTTAAGATTTGTCACATAAGAAAAATGGGTCGAATGGTGGTTTTGTTTTGGGGTCGAATGTGGTAAACTATTGTGGTTCGAAAGGTGTTGTTTTGTGTGGTTTTTGGTCACGCTAAATGGTTAACGATGGGGGGAAAAAGGAGTCAAGTTTGGTTTGGTTTGAAAAGGGACATATGGCGTCTTGTAGGTCATGTATTATAGGATGTATTGTGCGTCGAAAACTTGGTTAAATGTGGAATAAAAAGGGTCGATTAAGAAAGTGCACATGAGGGTCTTCTCGGGTTGTTTTGATGACGAGTTGTGTTTTCAAATAAACGTGGAGATTCATTTGCATGGGTGTGTTCATGAGTGCCTGAAATCTATAAACTAAGAAAGTGTTACATAATTCTATAATTTACATTTTAGACCCTGAACTTTGCTATATTAACACTTTAAACCCTAAACTATTATAAGTTGTCATATTTAACCCTAAACTATTATATTGAACATATTAAACCCTAAGGTTATTTAAATTGTCAATTGTAACCTAAATTTATAAAACTTACTAATTAAAGAAACTTACTAAATATGGAAAACTTACTAATTCGAGAAGTTACTAAATATAGAAAGTTACTAAATATAGGAAGTTACTAAAAATAGAAAGATTCTAAAAATGGAAAGTTCTAAAAATAGAAAGAAACACTAAATGTGAAACCTGAATAACTATAAGCAGTAAACTTATAAAATGAGCTTATAAGTAATACGTGATCATTAATTTGTATAGGTTCTGTGAAGAAGGAGTGATTCCTGTTTCGGTGTGCTTTCCTGTTTTGTTGATTTGCTTTGCATAAGGTACAAATATTCTACCCTTTCTCAATAAGGGTGTCTTCTCTCATGACTCTTGATCCTTGACTTTGATCCGTTTGCTTTGCTATGATCCCATTGATATGAGCCTTTGCTATGATCCCATTGATATGATCATTTTCTATGATCCCATTGATATGAGCATTTGCTATGATTCCCTTGATATGATATGATGACTTGGTATGATTTTTTCTGTTTAGTTGCCCGAGCTAACTAGTCCATGTCCATGTCATTGAGGTACCAATGGCATGACACCATCTGTGTCGGTGTGATCAGTCCACGGTGTCCCATTTGATATGATATGATATGATATGAGATCTCTTGGCCATTATGATATATGTGTATATCTGTCTAATACAGGGTACATATATGATTTGTTTTGTGGGGGTCGTATGGATGCATCCTAGGTATATGTGATTTGATATGATTATGATATGATTTGGTGACTGGCTTGTGTGTGCCCTACACCCCACTCACTATTTGGTACTTAGAGGCCTCCCCTCTCCGTACACTTATGATTTGATATGATATGTATATGTGATTATGTGTTCTATTCGAGTGTCTCGTTTAGACAGGCTTGTGGCTATCCTATGTGATTCTCTGGTCTATTTGAGTGTCTCGCTTAGACGCGTTCGTTGCCGTTCTTATTTGATTCATTATGATTATCTGATCTGTATTATCTTGATTCCCAATTTCTTTTGACTTATTATCTATGCCTTTGATTCGTATGTTTCATCTTCGTTTACTTATGCTTATTACCTATCAGTTTGTATATATATATATATCTGTTCACTGGGCTTTTTAAGCTCAGCCGCGTTTCTTTTCCATGCGGCAGGTAATAAGCGGGATGCTGGGCAAGAGTGATGAGAGTAGGAGTTAGAAGACCTACCTTGTTTAGATTCCCCATTGTTTTGGAATTATGATTAGACATATGTTTGGATATTTCATTTCGTTTCATTTCATGTTTAAACTGGTTGGGAGCTTGTGTTGGTCCCTTTACACGATTAGAATTAACTAGAAAGTTAATCTATTAGTGTTAATGACTAATACAATGTTTAAGGATTATTCTAACAGTTATAAAACGTGAATGTAAAAACAACAATATTTTTCAACGTTTAAATTCTTATTAGAAATAATTCCAAGAATCTATACCCAAGTGTTTTGCGGAACAAACACTTGGGATTGAATAGACAAGGGTATGGGGTGTCTCCTATCGAAACTCAAGCTTTGCTTGAGTGGTAACAATATACCCACTGAGCTATCTCAGTGAGTTGTATACTCTTTGTAGGAGAGAAGTTTCTTTGTAAAAGTTCAAGACTTTAATTATACAAAGCACACTTTAACTTCTCTCACAGTTGATCTATTTATACACAAGTATTCTAAGTATAAGTGATTAAATATAATACAAGTTGTTGAGGTTGCGTGTCTGACAATTACAAATAGTAATTGTCATTTCCAAGAACCAATAGGAAAGGGCTAAATAAGTCTTTGGGAGTTGTTGGCTGACACTCCATGACTTTTAGCCGCAATAGGGAAGGTAGAGTCTGACAAGAGAAGAGTGTTGGGTTTACACTCTTATCTTCTCAGATCTTTTCCCTATTGTTCCCGCCTTTTCTTCAGGCGTTGGTTCCTCAGTCATTCAATCACTTTGTTGGTTGAGGAGACTGGGGTTCAGTGAGCTCTTATCCAATACTCACTGAAACCATCATCTTCTTCTTTGGCTTAAGTCCTACTCAGGGAGTACCGCCTTCCTGAGTAGTGAATCCTTCTTCTTGAATTCGCCTTAAGCATCCTGAAGATGACTCACTGAGAGGCTGTTCTCTCAGTGACTTGAATTGTTCTCGGTTTAAGTTAACACTTAGTTAATTTGTGTCCAAATCATGTTCGAAGCATTCTTGGGTTTTACATGACCCAACAGCTTGTAATTTGGAAGTCATGATGTTCTTGACTTTACTTTATTTATGAAGTCTTCCGCTTGCGTTTATTTTGTATGTTCTGATAGGCACCATAATGTGGCATCTTGACCAAGGTCGGGTTAGGGTGTTACAATCCTCCTTTAAAGGACACTTATAACCGGGGTGATGATCATTGCAAATCCAACAGTGGATTATTGGTTCATAAACGGGATCATAAATTTCTTGTTTCTTCTTTCCTTTCCATAAGGAATCCTTTGTGATGTGGCACACATCACCCTCAAATATGATTTTGAACCCTTGATTCCTCAGTTTTTTCACACTAAGTATATTCCTCTTGAGAGTAGGAATATAATAAACTTCATCAATAGTGTGGATCTTTACTGAACTAAAGATCTCAATGATTCCCTTGCCCTTGTACAAATCCCTTTTAAAACCTTCATAATTACTATCTATTCCAGATGACTCTTCTAAGTTCTTGAGAAGATTTTTATAACCCGTGGCATGTTGTTGCCTATTCACACTTGCAAACCATATTTCATTCCATGTTTTACTATCTGTCCCTTTGATCATGAATTCGATTTTTCCTATCCTTTCAGGACAAATCTTTCTATAGTGGAATGGTTTTTTGCAAAAGGAACAACACATACCTTTGGGATACTGCCAATCGATTTCCTCCATACCATATGTTAATACAAATATCGTCCCAAAAACGTTATTTATATTTTATGATCTTTACTTAGTTTTGTTAATGAGAAATACAAGGTATATCTTTTAGCAAATCATAAATACAAGTTAAAGTCTTTTTAGAACACATTTGCATTTCACAAGATCACTAGAATTTACATTTTATACATTTACATGTTTATTTCCTAAAATGGAAACTTTATTTTCAAAAGTTAGGATGACATCATGGCATGCATCATTTACATAATTTTGGTAAGATTTTGTGATATTCTATTTAGATCTTCAAGCCAAAGAGTTGACATTTGAAGATATGGTAAGATATGGCAAGATTTGGAAAGATTTGAAGATCTCTTAGCTGGCCTGACACGGCGGATCCAAGTGGATACAAAGACGGATCCAAATTAAGGGATCCGCCGGATCCGCCGCCTGTTGCTCAGCTTTGCCTATAAATAGCAAGCTGATCATTTGGCCATTTTTATCACTCATATAGCTTAAATACATACTCATTCATTTACTAACCCATATCATTCATTCATTCATTTGATCTTTCCTTTTGTAGCAAAGGGATCAAGCATACAAGGATCAACGTTCTGTCGTTATCCGTTTAGCTTAGCCACTGTGTGATCTTGTACTAGTTTTCATATCATTGTTTGTATCATTTACATCAGTAGAGTGAGGTTAGTGTTTTAGTCCTTAAAACACAAAGAGTGTTGGGAGTGGTTGTACCCTTGTAAAGAACCAAACGGGAGTGGTTGTACCCTTATGAAAGAACCAAACGGGAGTGGTTGTACCCTTGTAAAGAACTCGGTGTTTAGCTTAGTACCGGAAAAAGAAGTAAGCGACGTGTAAAGGTTTTCTCCACCTAGAAGGGAGTTTGTTTCTTAGAGAAAGATAACTCTCGAGTTAGAGGCTCAAATAGTGGAGTAGGGCAAGGAAGAGAGTCCTTGTAGCCGAACCACTATAAACATCAGTGTTGTGTGGTTTGATCTTTCCTTTCTTTACTTTTCATATATATTGAGTGATTATTTGTTTGTGTATAATTTTCTTGAAATCACATTAAGAAACAATGCGAATCAAATTTTAAAACGGTAAAACTATTCAACCCCCTTCTAGTTTTTCACACCATACTTGTTGTTGCCTGCCATCATACTGTCTGGTTTCCTTAGAAACACACTGCTTTTGAAAGCAACGGTCGGATGAGTGTTCTGATTACAAATCTTTTTGCCATAGTTCCTCTGATGATCACTATGATCATAAACAATCTTCTCCTTGCCTTTCTGCCTTTGAGAAGTACCTTGGAATAGTGATGATTCCCCACATCTTTTGGCCTTGTAATCTTCCTGAACATCTTCCACTTCTTTTCCTTTAATGCGTCTCTTACTTAACCATATTATTCGGTCCTTTACGCAGGTCTTCGGATCTTTGGGCTCTGATGCCATGTTGAATTTTGGCATGAACAATAACAGTGATAATCAGTGCTTTGTGTGTGCAGAATTTGCAGAGTAAAGAACAGAAAAAGTGGCAGAAAACCGATAATATTTATTGATGATTGAAGGCCCTATTTATACAATCTGAACCGGTGCCTATTAGTCAGTTATCCGGTATAACTAACACATCAAAAGGTGCCTCCTATAACTGCTATTAACTGCCTTTGACTTATGATAAAACATATTAACTTATACTAATATATGTGTGACTTATTTATCTATATATATTGTCACACCTGCACATTAATACTATCTATAATATACTGCATTTACGTTTGATATCCGAAGATTATAATCCAACAAAAACCATCTACTTGTGGAATTCCATTACCCAGAAATTGCAAACGAAGCATTCCTTACTGATCCTACTAAATCCAGCTTTTTTAGCCAATGCAAGAAATTCTTCCTCTGATCGCTCCCTTCCTCCGGGATCTTGTGTCATCATGATTGCATCTATATTGGTATTGACTTGAGTAAAAATGCTTGAATCCGGTATAAAAGGGAGAATCGCATCGACTGCGATAACCTTTCCGTCATCTGGCAAAGCTTTGTAACAGTTGCTTAGTAACTTTATGCAGTGAGCATTACTCCAATCATGTAGTATCCACTGCCATAAATCACAGTACATTCATTAGGGCGATGTTCAGTTTAATGCCTAAAGATGTTTGAGCTAAAATTAAATACCTTCATAAAAATGGCATCAGCTTGTGGCACATCATGAAACATATCTCCTCCTACATGTTCTATACCTACACTTACGTCAAACCAAAGTAAGACAATATTAACATTTATGAGGGGAAAAAAAAACATACCATGATATTGTGGAGCATGTTTTATCACATGTGGCAAATCATAATTAATTCCTTTGATAAGAGGATATTTGGATACAATCATATTGATGGTTATTCCCAAACCACCTCCAACATCAACAAGGCTATTGAGATTATCAAAACCATTATAGCACTTGAGAATTTCTGTCATAACAATCGTAGAGTGGTTCACCATAGCCTTGTTGAAAAGCTCGTTGAACTTCGTATCGAGTGCTGGAAGTTCAAATGTGTTTGCGCCATGAACCTTGTCAAATGGAATACCTCCTTCAAGAACACAATCTTTAAGCTTGAACCTTGTCACATAACAAACAAGAATTTATGTTTATCAACCAAACAAAGAAATAAGTACTCAAACAAATTGGTTAGGCAGTTACAGATAGCAATACCACTACAGCTTGAAATTAAACTAAATAGACGAGAAAAACATCAATCCATTTTTATATATATCCTTGACAACATATATATATATATATATATTTTATTGAAAGTGTTGTGATCAACTCAACGGACATTTACTGAATTTAGGCTCAATGCAGTAAGGTCGATCGATCTCCAAGTGATCGAGTAGGGAATCGATTTCCCTTAGTGTGGGACTCGATCGTGTGATTCGATCCCCCCTTACTTGGTCACAATGCCGATCTAATTGAAAAGGAATATTGTCCCATGTTTATCGTTTGAGTTTGAAACAAAAAACAAAAAAAAAGAAAAAAAAAAAAAAATTCTTCCAAACCACTATAAATATCTAACATATTCAACACACTTCAAACACTAAAATAACTCACAATTCTCTAATTAAAAACTCACACATTCTCTAAATTTTTCTACGCTATGGATTCTTACGAGATATTCTTTGCCGATTCGTCATCGGATGATGAAAATGAAGTTAGTAGCAATTTTATGATGTTTGCAGAAGAGTGTTGGGAGGCTTTTCAAGCATCACAAAAAGTCTCACGAAACCAAATCAGTAGGGATCGTTTGGGTGCTCATAACCGTTTAGTTGCTGCTTACTTCTGCCAGACCCCAATCTACGGCGATCAAGCATTCCATAATCGTTTCCGAATGACCCGAAGGCTATTCACACGAATTGTTCGAGAGGTAACCGATCATTCACCTTATTTCCAACAAACTCCTAGTTGTACGGGCTTACTTGGTATTTCTCCATTGATGAAGTGTACTTCGTCAATTCGTCAATTAGCATACGGAGTCAATCCTGATGCTCTTGACGAATTTGTGCAAATGGGTGGGTCAACAATTCGTGAGTGTACGGATTGGATGTGGGAGAATTGCCCACATGCATTAAAAGCTCATCACTACGAAAGGCATGGGTTTCCTGGGATGATAGGAAGCATTGATTGTACGGATTGGACGTGGGAGAATTGCCCACATGCTTTAAAAGCTCAATTTTGTAGGGGTGATCACGGGTCTACTCCTTTCATTTTATTGGAAGCGATCGCCTCACAAGATTTATGGATTTGGCATGCGTTCTTTGGTGTCGCAGGGATGAATAATGACATCAATGTTTTACGTAAATCTCCCATTTTCAATGATCTCAAAACGGGGAGAGCACCCGATGTGGAATTCTATGCTAACGGGGTGCCTTATAAACGGGGATATTATCTTGCTGATGGGATATATCCGAAATACTCTGTTATTGTGAAGTCCATTAAAAATCCAGGGACGGGTGATGAGAAACGAAAACTGTATAAGACGATGCACGAAGCAGCAAGAAAAGATGTTGAACGTGCATTCGGTGTACTAAAGAGGAAGTGGCTTATGATCAAACATCCGGCTAAAGGGCTAGACAAAGACCGTCTATCAAATATTATGTATACATGCCTCATATTACATAATATGATAATTC